>JAVXUP010003147.1:0-83407 GCA_033070095.1 Escallonia herrerae | reverse complement strand
TAGCTGCAAGTTTAAAAGGATGAAGTGTTTTTTTAAATTATTAACTTTTTATTACAAAGCTTATTCTAGGCAACTGAATACAGTAAATAGATTATGACAACACCAGTGATTGAAAGAAACAGACATTATTGTACTCAAAATCATTGAGATGAGATGCTTGAGATTAATTCGGTATTCACTTCTTGTGATTGTTGACGAGATAGTTGTTGCTATATTTGACTAGGGCTATAAATGGCTCGATAGACACATGTACTGTATTAGCAATATAGCCTTCCTTGAGATCATAAATGATGGTCACTTTGGTGATGCACGAGGTCTCGTTCTTCTTTATGACTTCAAAGCGAACTCCAAACATGTTGAATCCCAAACTAAGATATCCTCCCTTATGAGCTTCCACTTGTTTCATCATCGTTTTGTTGTCAACCATCGCAAGTTTGTCCTCGTACATGTAAAAGAGCGAGCCTGGTTGTTCAAAGCAAAAAAAAAAAAAAAAGAAGAAGAAGTTAGCTAGATTGTGCATATAAACCAACTCAATAGAAACCAATTAGCCCAATGGATCGGGAAATTAGCCCGGGAGATTATGAGACACTCTAGCTAATTAGATAATAATTCGTCTATCTTGCTTTTTGGTCTTGGGAACAACTTTAGTCTGGCTATTCGAGGCAGAACCTTTACGATTTCATTGGTACCACTCTCTCGATATTACCCAAGAGATAATCAGGTGGTAGTTTATGCCCCAGAAAAAAATGAAAAGAAAAATTAATCTCATTTTAAGAGTTGGTTTAACTTTGAGAGCGCAAATGAAAATATTTTATCAAGACAAAAAAAGTCTTGTGAAACCGTCACAAACGGACATATTTTGTGACAAAATCAAGTTCACGAGGAGAGACAGATACCAGGTATGGTAGTTATTTGAATAATAGTGCCGGCTTCTCCATTCCCTTTCAGGGGCTTGATACTTTCAAAAAGCTCGGGGACGCATATATAGGCCAGTTGAAGGGTACCGTAGATCATCCATGCTTCGCTTGCCGGCACATTAACTGCCGTTTGATAAGAAAGTGTTCCGTTCATTGCTTCTGAGTGTTGGGGTGTCGAAGAAGTGTTTAGGGTGATGAGGGGATGTGGCTTAGAACTTGTACTTTGGATGCATATCATAGGGTACGTATATATAGAACCACCACAATGCACGCACAAGGACAGCTTGCATTAAACAAATGTTGTTAAGGACATGGATTAGATTGTCTTTGGTTGAATTCCACTGTACAAATGTTGTTTAAGGATAGAGCCAACAGTACACAAATGTTGTTAAGGATATGGATTAGATTGCCTTTGGTCGGATTCCACGGCTTAGAAAGGTTGATTGAAGGGGGCTAATATGAATTAGGTACATGGTTTAGGACTTGAGACTTTGATTAAAGTTTGACTTTCAACTCCCTTCTTGCATAAAACCTTGGCTAACTAAAGTTTTCTATTCCATCAGTAGTTCAATGGGTTCAAGCATGAGTTTGAGTTCTATTCTTGTATAAAACCTTGGGCTAACTTAGTTTATACTCCATTTCATTAGTTATTTTTAGGCAATTAATCTATTAATCAAGTAATATTCACGTTATAAAGCCCATAAAATATCTCATAGAGATGATAATTGATAGAGTTGTTGTGCATTAGACTTTACAGGTTGCAGTGTCATTCACGGAAAGACAAGTTCATCTCTTTACCGACACATGTGGGGCTTGAATTGCAATTTCCCTCTAATTAGGAAGCATTTGGATTCATTATTATGAATATGAGATCATAATTAGCTAATATTACCTACTATTGATCTAACGTGAATATAAACCATAATTATTATGTGAGCCTTAATTAATCACTGACGACCATAGTAGAATAGTTAGTTAGTTTTATGCTCTCCACGACCTGAACGCACGTGTTAGGGACGATATATGTCTGCAAGCTCATGTGACAAGCAGGGTCTCACTCTTTTTTTTTTTTTATATATACACATTCAACTCAAAAATCAAATCATAAGTAACAATCTTCAGAAATAGTAATTACAAGGACAAAGTCACCTTCTCTATTTTAAAACAAAAGAAATCACGAGAGAAAACTCCCAAGCCGTTAAGATGCTTTAACTTCTCGTCTTTTATTAACTTTTTTTTATAGATACTCCTTTACACATTTCATAACTTGCTCTTAGTACGAAATAATAAGAGGAAAGCGAGATAGATATGCTTAATAGGTAATAGAAATGTAGAATGCCTTCCCAATGGACCAATCATGTCAAGGTATAATTTTCGTAAGAAAATAACTCTAAAATAATTAGGATCCACAGTGTTAACGAGTTGCAATAAAAATTTTGCTTATTCCGTTTTCAGAGAGTTCAGTAACAAATTTAAAAAGTTGAAATGAACATATGTTGTTAAGAGAAGTTGGCCAATTACTAGCATGTGACCGTCTTATATCAACCCAATATAAACATCTAAGCCGAAAGAAATATTACATTAATTTTAACTTATGGCTCCTTACAACTACGGCCAACATACTAACTACATTAACCGGATCCACTCTCTTACACAATATTTTCTTGGAGGCCCTCTAAAGATTCTGGAGCCATGAGTGTCACGATATATTACATCACTGACAGAATGCGTAATTTAGTTAAGAGTTACGTAAAGAGCTGATATGGTTATAAATTCATATTTAGCGAACAAACATTTCACACCACTTTTCACTAACAATATCAAATTAAAAAGAGGCTCGCACATGCCCATCTGTAAGAAATTGTCCAAACTTGTGGACTAAGATTTAATGATTAACGAAACACACTCTAACCGATCATGAATAAATTAAATGAATTAAAGATTGAAGATGAGCCTGCTTGTTTAGTCGGCAAATAATCGGAACCGGAATCCACACCCGCAAGTATGGAGCAGAAAACTGAAGATGCAGACCCGAAACGAGGCGTCGAATTGGATTCGAAGTCGAAGAAGACAAAGAAGAAGGAGAAGAAAAGCAGCAGCAGGGGACTGGAGGTGGAAGGGTACGGCATCGAGGGGTTGTCGATAGCGGGTCATGAGACCTGCGTGATCGTCCCCTCACTCAACCTAGCCTTCGACATCGGCAAGTGTCCCCAACGCGCCGTCTCCCAACAATTCCTCCTCATCTCCCACGGCCACATGGATCACATCGTAACTCTTCTCACCCTCCGTTTTCCTACTAGCATATCTATCGATACTGTGTCGTGCCTCTGGCCCTACGCTTTTTGTGGAATGCTAAATTTGAATACGTAAGCATTAGGTCAAACACAAATGGTAATGAAGTTTTAATGAGCATTGCATGATGAGTCAAACAGGAGTGAAAATTATGGGCTAATTAGTGTTTGAGGTGTTCATATTTACTAAGGACTTGGCTACGAAGTGAAGGAGACTCCAATTTTGGAACGGAGGTAGTAGATGACTAAGGACGGATTTGTGCTAGTCTTGAGTGCTGTGGTTGTATACCGCATTGGTTACTTAGACGCAACCTGGAAATATTTGCATTGACAATCTAGCTACACATCCATTTGGAATGGGTCTTCGCGGGGTGTGGGGGTGGTGATTTTCATACTAATAAACAAAATTTTGACAGGGTCATGTAGGTTACTCTTGGTGCCAAAGTAATCTGCATTCTGCACTGGATTACGCAAGGACATTACAAATTTTTTACAACATTTGGCAATGCAATGAACTTTGTCTTCTTAGATCTTACTTTCAATATAAGATACCTATAGGCTGGATGCTTTGAGAACTATGTCAATACTTTAAAAAAGTCATTTGCATTAGATTCTGCATAGGTGGTATATTTAATGGCTTAATGGAGATATTCGAATCCGTAGGTGACCTCGGCTCCCCTCACCTCTTCTCACTTCGCCCCTGTTTGGTAGAAAGATGAAGAAATTTGAAGGTTTTGGATTATCTCTTGAAGACATTTATGTAAAGTGCTTGAGTCCAGTTAATTTGGTATTGTCTTTCCTTACAATTTGAGCAGAATGTTTTCAAGTTTTAACAAATAATTCCATTTTATTCTAGTGTACCACGTTAGACTTAGTGCTAGGGCATTTTCATGTGTGCTTTTCATTATCCACTATTCTCGTTGAAGTAGTGTATTTTTATGATATTTAAATAGCAGAACCAGTCATCATCCACCAACATGGTACCCTAGAATTTACAAACTTTCTGCAGGAATGATTCCCTTGTTGGGTTTGCTTTGGAAATTGGCGTCATCTGTTTTTTTTGTGTAATGGCACCTTTCTCTTGAGAACTTTCAACAGAGGAATTTAATCATAACCCTACCTCCCACGCGCAAACATGATTAGCAATTCAAGCTTCATACGAAGCAAATTTATCACCTTTCATCTCTTCATCATGACATGCATTTTGCTGTAGGGAGGACTACCCATGTATGTTGCAACTCGTGGCTTGTATAAGATGACGCCCCCAACAATCATTGTACCAAAATCGATTAAAGAAAATGTTGAAAAGCTATTCGAGGCACACAGAGAAATGGACCAATCAGAGTTGAAGCATAATCTAATTGGCTTGGATGTGGGTAATATATTCTCGTTTCTTTAGTCTTGTTTACAAATTTATAAAGGTATCTTTTTTCATCAAGATTATAGAGTTTTATATCTGCAGGAGAAGAGTTCAACTTCAGAAAGGACTTAAAAGTAAAAGCATTTAGGACTTACCACGTAATACCAAGCCAGGTCTCCCTCTTCAGTTAATATTTGTCTCCTGAGTATTGTGAGGACATTATGAAACATTATCTTGTATAAGCCGTATCCCACCACCAACAAGCTCTTCACTTGTTAATATGACAGGGCTATATAGTCTATTCTGTAAGACAGAAACTCAAGCAGGAATTTGTTGGCCTCTCAGGGGAAGACATTAAGAAATTGAAGGAAAAAGGTGTGGAGGTCTGTCTTAATTATTCTTGTATCAAAGTTACTTCATTAAGTTATTACTTGGAAGATGGTAGGGTGCTCTTGTCACCTGTGGAGACATTTTGTGTTATGATATTGGTTTTTATGGGTCATTATCTTCACTTTATAGATAGTTTTGTGCAGTTGATTAAGTTTATTATAGAAGAAAAATGTTAGAAGTAACAAATATGTTATAAAGTTTTCAATAGTGTTGCTGTCATGGCTTTTGAAGCAGTAACACTTATGGGAGTAGTGAATGCATTAGCATTTTACTTCTCTGCCCTCTGTATTCTGTTACCAAAGTGCCCCTCATGATTCGGATCATGTTATAACTACATGCACCCTTGAAGTCCAAGTTCTAGCTATATTATTTTCCTCTTCATAAATGCAGACAAAGAAGAATTTACACATGTTTCTATCATGATTAAATCCGTATGAAAGTTTCCAAGTTCGAGTTTGTTTCCCCTTGTTTCACATTCACCCACCTCATCTAGTCGTTTTAAATACGTTATGGAAATTCTAAATCAAACCTAATGATAGAAGATAAAGTTGTAAATAATCCACTTATTGGCAGGTTTTCCCTGTCCCCTCATTTTAGCATAATGAAGTTTGCCAACACCCCAGGCCCCTCTTCGCCCTCTGGGCTAATATTTGGAATGGAGTCCCATATAGCACTTATGCCATGACTTGACATATGCCATGTCTAATATTTATGTTTCTGATAATATTTTATTAGCTAATACCTACATGAGTTTGGATTTTTATTTTGGCAGATCACATACACTATAACAGCACCTGAAATAGCCTTTACTGGAGATACTATGTCTGATTTTATAGTTGATAATTGCAATACAGATGTTTTGAAAGCAAAGGTTCTCATTATGGAGGTACATTACACTCTTTCATTTCATTTTTGTTTTATTCATTTGAAGATTTGCAAACTAAATATATATAGTCATTAACTGGGTTGCTCATCTCTCGGCAAACACATTGGCATGTGTAGACGTGTAATAGGATGTTGAAACTTATTTCCGTGAAGCATGGATTGAGGAGGAGGTTAGGTTCTTGGCTGGAACGTCACAGTTGAGGGGTTTTGCAACTAATGTCTCGGACATTTGGCCCAACAGTTTGGAACAAGAGTTCTTTTCTGTGTTCTTTCGTCATACCATAATAAGCATTTTTTACTTATTCAAAAATTCTCGGTAATCAGTTTAAGGAAGGCGGACATTACATGAATGACTGCTTCCTAACTTAAAATGCCTTTTGTTTGCCTGAAACTTCAACTTTAGCTGCGCTTAAAGTATAGTCATTGCTTTTTGTTTTCACTTTTTCAATTATTCAACCATTTCATTTTACCAAGTTCAATGTTAGCCAATCTGATAAGGTGCAATGTAGCTGTCAATTGAGGGATTAATTTGGGAGGATCCCTTTTTATTTCTCATATGGGTGATTTGAGCTGGACATTTTCTTTTGGCAGAAAAAAAGAAGTTGGAAGAAATTTGTAAAATGAGAGATGCATAATCGAAAGGGTCATTAAAATGCATATCTGGTTATGTATGACCAAGCTGAATTGTGGGTTTTGATTTTCAGTTTGGTGGGAGTTTCCTGGGTGATGCCTTGCTTGATTCTGGACTTACTGAGGTGCTGGTATCTTTTAAGAGACGTAGGCTGAAGTCAAAGCTCTGGGATTTGATCCCACCGTGTCAATTTTGGTGTCTCTGGTGGGATAAAAATTCTAGAGCTTTGGGAGAACTAAAGAACTTTTAGAAAAGCTGAAGGCTCCACTATTGTTCACTCTTTTTTGCTGGGCAGAGGAGTATGCAACTCTGTGGAGCATACCTATACTTTTGGATAGTGTTTTTGTATGGTTCCAGTTGGAGCCGGTCTACATTTCTCATGTACATATGTTCGCCCCTCCTGGCGGTTCTATGGATATAATTCTTAGCTATAAAAACAGAATGACCAAACGAAAAGATGTTGGAAAGTACATTGACCAGACACCAATTTCTGAGAGGAAAGGAGGAAATAGGCATACACCTCAGCTGCAGGGCCTGAGTAGTAAGCCACCGCAGCTGGTTGCTAGTTCATACGAGTCAATGGTCTTCTACACAAATTTTTTTGGATATAATGATTGGAGAAGTCACTTCTTCAGTGGTGATTATGATACACATAGAAACCCTGAGATGCAAGTGCAGAAGTGTTTCTTTATATTAATTTTGTTATGAGTTTCACAATTTTCCTGAAAGAGTTGTGCTTTGGCCTGTTGTTTCCTTGTTTTCCATCTCATGCAGAGCACCTTTGTTGAGAACACAATGACAGTGCAAGATGCAAGAGAGTATGGGCACACCCACTTGTCTGAGGTTGAGTTTCTTTCACTGTATTAAGTATCCACGTTTCATCGATTAAAGCTTATATTTTATGCAACCTTTCAGATTCATAAACATGTTTCTCTTCGCATAAACTTCTATCAGATAATCAGTTACGCAGATAGATTTGAGAACAAAGCAATTCTTCTTATCCACTTTTCAGCACGGTATCAACTGGATGTAAGTTTCAGCCTCCCCCAAAACCCCTCAAAAGCCCAATGAAGATTATTCGCTGTGTATACATGCAACATTCTGGTATTCGCTGTGTATTTATGCAACATTCTGGAGGTGCTGTCTGGCAGATCAGATTAGACTTGGGAAGTTATTCAGACAACTAAATTGTTGTGTTCATTTTTTATCAGGTCATTCAAGATGCCGTCGCTGCATTGCCTCCGCTTTTAGCAGGACGCGTTCTTGCGCTTACAGAAGGTTTCTGACAGAAGCGGAACTGCGTGTGTTTTAGGGGGCAATTAGCACTAGGTTTTGTACCTTAGTTTATTTGTGTTCTGTCAAAAACTGGACTGATAGTATATTTAATGGATGAGCTTATACCGGTAGTTTTATTTAGTGGCCGTGATCAGTTTGGACCATGAAGCAGGTTGCACCTTTATGTGTGACTGCTCTAGACATTGTGGGGTTTTGTTTATTGCGTGGGCTTAATTTAGTGAAATCCCTTTTGCCATCTAAATCATGTTGCAGTCCCGCAATTAGACTCAGCAATACATACATTTTCCTTGATTTTGTTCTTGTGGTTACGAGTATTTCTACAGGCATTTTATATCCCGTTCTATAATCGCCTACTTATTTCTATATCCCTTTCTATAATCACTTACTCCTGATTTAGACAATTTTGATCTCATGATTTAGACAAGTTTGATGCTGGCCGTGGCGCCAGCGGGTCGTCTTGGGTGGCCCATGGTTGCAATCTGGGTTGTAGTCATCGTATAGTGTTTTTCTTGGTGGAGTTATTGAATCGGTGTTTTGGTAGTATGGTGGCTGATGTAGGAGTTCCCACCCATGTGTTCCTATGATAGGTCGTGGCAGGAAATTGGGCCCTTTGTTTTTGCGTCAAATCTTTAGGGTTCACTTCTTTTGTTTATTGTCCGTCTTTAAGTGGTTGACTGAGGCTGTAACAACCTAAGTGGTGATTGCAAAGCTTCTGGTGGCGGGAGGACCGAGGCATTGACAGTGACGATGCAGCAGCGGCGTATTCTCTTGGTGATGGGACGACTGTTGGTGGTCTTTGGGTGGCTGTGGATCTGGCGACACCGTCAACTGACGTCAGTCACGGTGATTGTGCCGAGCTCGTGGTGGTGTTAATGACTTAATGTGTTGACCGGAATTCTCTAGTGGCGGCTGCTTGAGCCCGGTTGTCGTATTGCCCTTATCATAGTGGCTACAGTTGACAGCCCTTTTTCTCGGAGTTGTAGGGGCAACAGTTGGTGCTTCATGATACCCATAGTTCTGGCAGAATGACGGTTGTCGTATTGCCCTTATCAAAGTGAGTAAAGTGAAGCTCTAGTTCATTTCGAAGGCCAGACAGGATATTGGTTTGAAACATCTATAAAAACTACAGGAAGAATACTTTGGCATGAGTATGTAAGAGAGCTAACTGCCAGATTTGCTAAATCGTTCAACACCGTGGAGCACCATTACAGCGATTTTGAAACACTGAGGTCTATCATAGCTAATGAAGGCTGTAGGTTTGATGGGAGCTACTGTATACATAGCTTTGTTGGTGGACTAAAGGATGAAATCAGGCTTGAAGTAGAAAAATTCGAACTCTGTAACTTGTCCAGGGGCATGTGCAGGAGGCCAACTGCTCAAGACATGGCACATGCCTAGGGCAAACCAGAGGCCTATTATCCATAATCCGCTCACAAGTGTGCAGTAAGGAAGCTGCACCAGCCAACAGTCCTTACAAGCCCATGCCCTTTGTTGTGCTGACCATTCAAGACCATGCACCCTCACCACAGATGCCACCAAAAGCACTACTGTCCACTCCTAACCATCCTCCCTCCCAGATATTATCTAGAACATACTTTTATGATGGGAGGAAAAAAGGTCCTATGCTTTTGGTATGGTAAGGCATACACCTCTGCCCATAGCTGTAAAGGCAACAAATCTTCATGCTGATTGTGGATGAGGATGATCAACAAGCAAGAACCATCCCCAATTATGATGAGGAAGCAATCCCTCCCCCCACCCACATACAGTGGACAAAGCACAAGAGCAGAACAGGTAAAGGGGGAAATCACAGTTAATGCTATGACTGGAAATCCCACCAAGGGCACTTTCAAGCTATGGGGAAGACAAGTGAATAAGACCTTTTCAATTCCTATAAACAGACTGTATACACAATATCATTGATGCAGCCACAACACACAAACTGGCTTGCATTGTGACCCCTACCAGACAAATGGCAGTTATGGTAGCTAATGGCAGCAAGGTGCTCAATGACTCGGTCGATGAGGAATTCAAGTGGACTATGCAGGGCAATTGTTCTGAGACTAGAATGAAATTGCTTCCACTAGGATGGTGTGATTGTGTTCTTGGACTGCAGTGGTTGAAGAAACTTGGGCAAGTCTAATTTGACTTAAGGCCATGGCAATAACTATCATCAAGGTAGGCAAGGAGCTTACACTACAGGGAGGAGAAGAGAAAGCTGAGGTAAAATTGATTCTTGCTCAAGTTATGTTCAAGTAGATATCACATCACCCTGGGGTCTGTATGGCCAACTTTATACCATCACCACCTACCTACAGAGGATTCTGAGGAACCCCAGCTTACTGCATTATTGCACCATTTTGGTGACATCTTTGCTGAGTCATCAGGGTTATCACCTCTGAGACCCCGAGACCACCACATACCTCTCATACCTAATGCACAATATGTAAGTATCAAACCTTACAGAATACCTGACGCTCAAAAAATAGAGGTAGAGAAGATTGTACATTAGATGCTCGGATCAGGGATCGTCCAACCAAGCACCTCCCCTTTTGGTAGTCTTATACTCCTATTGAAGAAGAAAGATGAAATCTGGAGAATGTGCGTTGATTACAAGGGCCTAAACAAAATGACTATCAAAACCCAATTCCCAATACATGTATTTGATGACTTACTAGATGAGCTCCATGGTGCCAAGCGTTCATTAAACTAGACCTTAAGAGTGGCTATCACCAAGTAAGGGTTTGCCCTAAAGGCATCCACATAATAGCCTTCATAACACATTTTGGATACTATTGAGTTTAAAGTAATGCTATTTGGCCTTACAAATGCTCCTGTTACTTTCCCGTCAATTATGAATAGCATATTTCAGCCGTACATGAGGAGATTTGAATTAGTGAGCAAATCTTTCCCTGGGCATCTTAAACATCTTACTATTGTTTTACAAGTACTAAGGGAGCCCCAACTCTTTTTAAAGAGGACTAAGTACTTCTTTGCAGTGCCAGGGTAGAATATTTGGATCATATCATCTCAGGGGAAGGTGTGGCAGCTGACTTGCAGAAGATCACATCCATGGTTAATTGGCCTTTTCCCAGGACTTTCAAGCAACTGGGGATTTCTTGGCCTAATATGTTATTTTGGGAACTTTATACCCCACTATGGTACTTTGAGTAAGCCTTTGACAAGGCTACTACAAAAAAATAACTTTCAGCGGACACCAGAAGCAACTCAGGCATTTGCAGACCTAAAGAAAGCCGTGGTGGACACCTCAGTGCTATCTCTACCTGACTTCACTTTACCTTTTGTGGTAAAGGTGGATGTTAGTTAACAGGGTATGAGAGCAGTGCTGACACAAGGTGGGAGACCTTTAGCATATTTTAGCAAGGGTTTTGGCCCCAAAACTCATACCATGTCAACTTATGAAAAATAGTTGGAAGCTTTGGTACAGGGAATGCATTATTGCGCTTTCAACCCTTTATAGTCAATACCGTTGCAATCTTAAATACTTGCTATGACAAAGGGTTACCTCCCTGCTGCAACAAAATTGCATATCCAAGCTATTGCGATTCACCTTTGACATGCAGTAGAAGGCTGGAAAAGACAATGGTGCTGCTGATACCTTATCAAGGCTATCTGGTACTGATGACACCCGTGTGGTTGACAAAATTGCAAGTCAGTTATGATTGCGACAAATCCATGCAGTAACAAATCCAATAGTTGGTGATTGAACCTTATGTGACTTCTGAGTATACCCAAGTTATCCTGAGGTATAGGGGTATGCTGTTTGTAGGCAGCAAAGGGAAACTCAGAACTTTGATACCGCAAATTTTGCACCTAAGGCCTTGGAGGACACTCTAGGGGAACATCAACTTACAAAAGGATAGCAACTTTTTTTACTGGCCTAACTTGAAACTTGATTGAAGCAGTGGGTTAAACATTGTGACACTTGTCAAAAGAACAAACATGAGCACAATCCATACGCTGGGTTACAACTCTTAGCTATTCCCACCCAATCCTAGAACAACATCTTAATGGACTTATTGAGGGCTTTTAAGCCATCCCTTACTGCCCAAGATGTAGCCCTTGCTTAGTTTGAGCAGGTATTCAAATTACGTAGTCTACCTAACAACATAGTGAGTGACAGAGGCAGTGTCTTCCTCAACAACTTTTGGGAAAAGCTATTCACCTTAATGGTGACCCGGTTACACATGAACACCTCATACCATCCCCAAAGTGATGGACAGACTGAAAGAGTCAATCAGTGCTTAAATACTACTTGAAGTGTGTCTGTGGAGACATGCTTAAATCATGATGTAAATGGCTTACTCTCACTGAACATTGGTATAACACCACCTACCACAGCTCTCCTGAAATAATCCCTTTTCAAGCTATCTGTGGTTATGCCCCTGAGTACCCAGCTTGGGAGCTGCTGAGACCACATACATCGCATCAGTAAGTGCATGCATGGCTGAAAGGAGTAAGCTCTTAATTTACTTAAGGATAATCTAGTCATTGACCAATCAAGAATGAAGATATATGCAGACAGACACAGGTCAGAGAGAACATTTGCAGTGGGAGACTAGGTAAGGTTGCAACCATACATGCAAAATAACCTAGCCTTGAGGAAGAACATGAAAGTGGCTCCAAAATACTATGGCCCTTACAAAATTATCTCCAAGGTAAGGCCAGTAGCCTACAAACTTGACCTACCCTAGCAATCACTTATCCACCATGTCTCTGTCTTTCTTCTTAAACGAACCCTGAGTCACAAGCAACGGCCACCATCCAATTACCACCTGCTAATACAGATGGGCAAGTGATGTTAGAACTAGATAGGAGAATGATTAAAAGAGGAACATTGTGTATGCCACAAGTACTTGTGGGATGGTCTAATTTGACAGAGGAAGAAGTTACAGACTGGGAAGTTGTGAAGCATAAATTTCCTAAATTTGGTACGGAAAGGGAGCAACTTTTTTTTAAGGGGAAGGGAATGTTAGGGATCTGCCTCGACCCAACCTCAAATTTAAGATCAAGGTGACGCCAAGGGAAACTAAAATTGGAATGAACAAATGGATCATAGCAGCTGCAGTGAAGGAAATGAGGAGGGAAAACATGAATTTAAAAGGAATGACTGGAGTGTGAAACACAGATGGGGATCAAACACGTGAAGAAAAGGCGCGTGCAACAACTAGGATAAATGGAGTTAACGGCGGGGAGGAGTCACCAGTCGTAATTTCTAAGAAAGTCTTACTTAATGATCCAAATGCACAGATATCGTCGGCCATTAATTGCCAAATCTAGGCGTTAATGAGGATCTGGAAGGCATTTAGCCAATTTTATTCTCATTTTGGTTTTGTTATTTCAGTCCTAAAATTACGAATGTGAAGCTCAGAACACGTGAGACAGATTCTTCTTTTACTTGCTGCACAATTCAGTAAAATTCCTATTTTCCTGAGAGCTTACTTGAAATACGCTCTTCTCTTGCTAGTTGTTGAGCGACAAGAAATATGTCTTCAAGTGCAAGGATCCTTGCCATGATCAAGAGGAAAGGCTAGCAGCAGCTGCAGCTCAGAACGTGAACATTAGGGGCACAAGGAGCAAGGACGTATTCCACAGCAGCAAAGGCTACCCCAAAAGAGGCTGGCGTATTGCAAGAGTACAGCGATATCTACAAATGCTCAATGCAGAAGGTGGTCTCTAATTGGCAACCACACAGACGACCGCAACGATGATGGAGTTCACGACACGCAGTCCTCTAGACAACAGCTTACAGACCCGAACTCGTGTGATTTGGATGACCTAATTTATCGGGAGCGACAAGACCAGATGGAGGGGCGAGGCGTCGAGCGTAGACGTGAGCATGCCGATGTCTACAAATGCTCAACGTAGAAGGTGGTCTCTAATTGGTCACCGAACATTTGAGTGCAAGGATGATGGGGTCCACGACACACAATCCTCTACACAATAGCTTATGGACCGGGCCTCACGTGATTCTGATGACCTAATTTATTGGGAGCTACAAGATCAGATGGAGGGGAGAGGCATCGAGTGTAGACGTAAGCGGGTAAGATATCGAGTTTGGGAGCGGCAATGAGGCCTTGGCGTCCGACTTGTCAACTGTCACCGGGGAGAGTGAATAGGCCTACAGCTTATCATCTGAGCGGAGAAGAATGAAGGGGAAGAAGCAAAGGAAGAAGATGAGACACCACAGGTACAGCTCAACTCCTGAGTCTTCTGACTCAGAATCGGATTCCAATGCCGAGGAGAGTGACTCGAGGAGCAGTTTATCTTCTGATTCGAAGGAAGAAAGGTAGAAGAGGAGGATGATGAAGATCAAGAAGTAACCGCAGAAGAAGAAGAGGAGACATCATAGGTACAATTCACAAAGTAGAAGCTCGGGAACTTTAGGACCAGCACCGTAGTTGGACGAAAGCTTCAGCCAGTCGGAAGTTCCGAAGTGCTCAATCACCCTGCAAAATCTGTGGAGGTCAGCATGATTTGTACAATAATGTAACCCATGTGAGATTAATATTCTCGGCATGATACTTGGCTATGGCAACTTCAATACCATCACAAAGCAACCAACCGAAACTAAATGCAAACATGTAATGACATATTTATCCATCATAATCAGGAGGAAAAGGGGCTCATGGCTTCTGAAATGTTTGGTCTCTTTTGATCTTTTCAAAGGCGAAAAAGTAAAGAATCAACTAGTTCCTGTACATTCTCAAAGATTTCTACCTGTTCAAAACTCCTGCGCCCACAAATGCCACTCGTAGAGAGATTCGCTTCGACGCGAGGCTGTTTTCGAGTTTTATAATGACAGAACACATCATAACCTAGAGATCTATTAACTACGAGCACATTGCTCTACATCCATAGATAGCTTTCAGATCATTCAATTGGGTACCAAAATTGTTGCCCATCCAAGCGAGGTAGAGAGTATCCTTGTAAAGCCTGCCTTACAATATGGTTAACACGGTTGCAATGAGCATGCATGCCCATAAACCACACAGAGATTGCACTTTGGAGAAGATTCTAAAATCCCTAAAACATAATCAGTCTTGCACAGTTGGCACAAATACAAAGGAGAGAGACATAAAAACTGACGAATGCTTTGTCATCTGCATGCTTCACTTGCGGTAGCCCACCAGATATTTGCCTATGATATTCTTCTATCATCTTCATAATACAAGCTCTGCCTGTAGTTTGAAAACCTCCACAGCATATAGCTTTGCCACGCTCTTTGATCACCCAGTGATGCTTAGCCTGCAAAACGAGATTCAGCTCTGGATATAATTAACCCATTTTACATAAAATTGCCTTTGAAGATGGTGAATCTTGAAGTTCGCAGACGTCATATACAAAATACAATTTTATCAAAGTAGCTAAAATAAATCATTAAAATAAAAGCTATCCTTACATCCAAAGTCATGCCTACAAGGAAGCTCAACATGATAATAGTAGCCCAAATGATTCATAACCAACCGAGAGCCGCTTACTACCCACACCCTCTTGTTGCTTACTACCCACGCCCTCTTGCCAGTCCTCAATTTAAATTCTTGGTTGACTGAAACAGAAGGAATTCCTACATTAAATGCAGCGCTAACAACCTTATTGATCCAAATCTCCCACCCCGACATAAATCACTTCACCTTTCCTCTATTCCGGTACAGTCAAAACAATAAAAAAACAATGGCGAAAATCAAGTCCTAGAAAATGAAACATATATCTGCATGTGTGCGTGCGTCCATTTTATGAATTCGTGTAGGTTACAGGTTGAGGAGTGAGGAGTATCAAGAGCTCCTAGATATCCCTAATCAACATCTCCCACAAGAAGCTGCATTTAACTGGTTATATCCATGTCAGCATTGCAGCACATCATACCAAGAAAATTAAGAAACACCTCAGTATAAGAAATCTTGAATGAGGGCCATGGATGCCACAAGAAGAGGATTGTATTGAGTTAGACCTTACAAGTTCTTTCATTTGTACTTGACAAACATCTTTGCATGACAGATATTTTGACCTGTTGCTTATCCAGAATTTTGACCAGCACCCAATATTTTAGTTCTTATACTCCTGAAGTAACAAGAGAAGACTAAGTGAATATACAGGAAAGGGTATGAACAAAACCCCCACCCCTTCTGTGGAAGTGTCTCAGGAGCTCCTACAAATCATGCCATGCATCTCCAGCAACAAGTTGCATGTGATTGTTTATGCCCATATCAGCAATGAGGCGAGAAGAAGAAAAGCAAAAGAGCCCACCAAAAGGTTCACACAGATGGTACAGCACTTGGAGGCGTGCCAAAAGTACACCTTTCAAATTCATAATACGAGTAGAAACATTTGAAAGTCGATCATGAACCACCGATTTAGCATCAACGCCAACTGTGCCTTAAAACGACATTGAAGTTATTGAATTGATGAAGGAACAATGCCTAAAACACCAGCGCAAGCGTTTGGGCACTATATTACAATTTCATAATCTAGATTTTCATATTAATGCATCATCAAGCAACAACTTAATTCACAATTCTTGAACCATGCAAGACTAGTGCCAAATTGACTTCTCTACGCCCTTCAAAACCCTTGCCCAACATATGGACACACTAGAGGTCGTTCACATCCAAGTACATGCGTAAAGTTGAGGCACCATCACTATCATCCCCACCCTAGAGGGGGGAGGGAGGAAAGATCTTCCACAAAAGCCACAACTACCACACTTGACGTTCAGAGACAGCTCAAAAACTGAAAGGTTGGTGCAATTTTCAGCCGAAGGAAGAAGGTAGGAAGCCGCTTAAAGATATTCTGATTTGTCATAGGCTCTAGCTTGCAAAACTCATTACACGCAAATTCTGATTGGCGCTATCACAAACTCATTAAAATGATAATTAGTAAATATCCCAAGAACAGACAGATTGTGCACAATGTACTAGCCCCAACTAGTTTAATACAAAGGCTCAGTTAAGTCTTGGGGGGCATTGGCTACTGCGAGTGCCTGTACTGCTTTCTAACTAATTTGTCCAATGGTAAATCATTGATCACATTGAATCATGGAGTTCCAAGTCTTAAGTCATCTATCTAGTCTTCAAAATATAGAAATGCTGACTGAAAAAAAAAAAAAAGACCAAACTAAGATGCTGCAAGGATTAACCAGTTACTATCTGGTTCCACGGTTTCCAAATGCTCTAAGCCATTAATCAACCACTACTATCATTATCCTCAACTGTTTGGTACACTTGGCAAGTTCAACCTTTCTACTTAATGACCATTATCTAGTCATCTGCATGGTATATTGTGGGCCTACTGAATTTTCTGTTATATCCTTTTACCAAAGCAAGTACGACTTCTGCCAAAGCAGTTCGTGCTTCGAGATCTGTACCTACTGTAGTGTAACTGCAAATTGCTTTGGCATTAGGAGTTGTCTTATTACAAACTATTGTTGATATATACAAATAATAGGCTCTATCTATCCTCCCCACATAGAGTGGAGCTGTGTCTTCATCCTCTCTGCTTGTTTGTAGTAATACAAGATATCTGTTTCTCGTTGCCATCTGCTTTAGGTATGCTGCAGAGTAAAGAAGCTAAAGTTTTAAATGCATATGAGCTTGTTATCACTATTTGGACACGCTGAAAGTGTTGGCATTCAGCCTTCAAACGAAAGACCTACAAGATTTGTTCCCCAATATTATCAACAGGATTCCCATGGTCATATTACACCAAAAATATGGTCATCTTTATAACCATGGGGGTATGGGGGTATTACAGGAAGTGGCATAAACCCACTTTAGATTAGGGAGGTCTGTGCAGTTTCCACCTCCCCGAGCCTACTTCAGATACTTAAATTTTCTCTCTTCCAAATAACAACAAAGCTCTGCTGTTTCAGTTGATTCAAGTCCGTGCATATTGCACTGTCACAGTTGCCTCATCTTTGCAATGACAACTGCCATCATCTCTTTCCTGACAAGTAAAGCCCGCCTATCATCTCAAGCATAATCAGCCATGAAAATCAAGCCAGTGTGATGCAGACTTTCTTACAACTTTTTACAGTCTATCTAACAACATTTAATGCTTATAACTTGTGCCGTTCCACCGTATTAGTAATGCATGTACACTTGCGAACTTATTCTGTGCAGTAGGGGCCGGGATGAATTTAGGGTTTTCTCTGGTGTCATGGTTGGTTTGGGTAAAGAGAAATGTGCCATTTTATGGGCCCTGCGTGTGGCCATCTTTATGCACATTGATTGGGCTTGCACTTGTTTTTCCCCTTCTGAGAAGTATTACACATGTAGCTGCTCATAGTTATTTCAGGTAATAGTCATAATGGAGGTCATTATGCAGATACATTGTTCAGCAGCAGTAAAGTTACTTGCACCCAAGAAGTCAGCAATTTTGTGAATAGCATTAAGGAGGTAAATACCTCCGTCTTTTGAGGTTTAGGGTAGATTGCAAATTTAATATGGCCACTGTATCTTATTTTAATCCCGTAAAAATATGACCAGTAAAACTTTAATCCTCAGATTAATCTATTGAGCTAATATCATCCTTCCATCCATCTCAGTTGGAAAAGCACCCCTAAAGCCATCATGCTGTGATATGGCAAGATTTTAACCCTCACATTTTGCTTCAAGCAAGGATAAAGATGACTAGTTTACAGTGATAAGCTCATGTTTACTTTTATATATAGGAGGAATACACAGAAACTATATAAAAATGATTTCTGAGCATACTATATAAAAACGATTTCTGAGCATACGACAGAATGAAAAAACTATTAGTCGTACTAAAGCTGCAAAGTAACATTCAAACATAACTTGCAATCGATTTTAAGTTAAGTTCTAGGTGACATGAATGATGCATGTTAAAGCTCAGATTATGCACCTTTAATTTTAGCTTTCATACTCTCGGCTAAATTGGCCACAGTGCAACAGAGCCTCACTGTTGATGCTAATGAATCAGCAACTCCTCTAATAAACAATAGCTCTTCGTGAAACTCTGGATAAAGAACGAGTGAAGAGAAATGCTCATCCAAAACCAACCCATAACACTTGACGACGTCTTCAAGAGTGGGGATCCAATCACAAGCTTTCAAACCGAGCATGGACGACGCTTTAGGGCAAGGACAAGCTTGAGGAAACTTCTCGTACTTCTTCAACCACTTGCCCAAATACCGCAGAAATCCAATTATCTCTGTACCATTTAATTTACCAATACAAGATGCCAGTATCACTTCATCAAGATTCGATGATGCAAGCAAATAATGCAAGCACAGCTCATTAGCCGAGAAACCATCGTGTGCCATCATAAGCAAAACAGAAGCCTCCTTTGCCATCAGGAATGTGCCAAGGCTCTTGTTGCTCGCCAAGTTAATCGCCTCGAGAGCCTGGCTCTCCCATTCCTCCCTCACCCTGACCATCCTAACATAACTATCTTTAGGCGGCAAAAGAAAGTACTTCAAAACGCTAACCAAGTCCGATGCCTGAATATCCTTAACATGCTTAACACACAAACACACCAAATCCGACCGCTTCTTTTCTATCAACCTGTTAATCAAATTCGAGGAACACGAATTCGCCACAAACCCATGTACTATCAAAGTTTCCAACAACTCCCAAGTCTCCAATACGACACAAGCCTCCAAGACCAAGCCCAACACAGCCTTGTCTGTTAAAAACCCTAATTTCTCCACCAACAAATCAGAGTAACCCTCATTTGATTGCAACACCCCGGCTGAAATCCCAGCTTTATCCTTGCACTTTTCCAAATATGTGATCAGGGTCCCAATGAAATATTCCTTTTTGAAAGAATTGGGGTTCTTGAGCTTCGTGCTGAGAGTTTTGAAGAAGTTCTGGCCCAATTTGAGGAATTGGGAGTCGCGTTCTAAGATTTGCCAGCCGGTAACGGAATGAATGAGAGATGAGTCATCCGGGCTTTCATTTGTCGGCTTAAGGGTGAGGAATATAGTGTCAGGGTTGAGGGTAATTGGGTACGTTGATTCTGGGGTGGGTTGGTCGGGATTGGCTGTGGCCTTCGTGATGATTTCAAGCAAAGACATTGGATTTAAATAGCACAGGATGATGAGAGAGATCTAAGATTTTGAGGAATTTACCTGTGTTAGAGCAGGCTGGTAATGGCAGTCGCGGAGGTGGACAGTGTGGATCTTAAACCCTAGCTGCGGTTTAGCAGATGCAATGGTGTGGACTTTGGAGCCACTTCCGGGTTTTATGTTTTTTTTTTCACCACATGGGCCCAAGTCTCCTTTTTTGTGTTCTTTATCTGTTTTTCAAACGGTTAAAAAAGGTTCTGTACGATTTGTTAAATATTTGACTAAAATAATAATAATAAAAAAATGTTCTTTTACTAATATCTTTTTCGCTTAGCTGAGAATTTTCATAAATAGACAAGGGACATCCCTCTTCCATGTACGGAATTTGTGGGGGAGGGAAGAGGGGGGTCAGTTGCAGAAGAGTTACAATCTACACCCCAAGTAGCTTAGCTAGATGATGGGCGTGGACGTAAGTTTCCCTAGAGAATTTACAGAGAGAGATGACTTGAAGAGGGGGGGCTTCAGCAACTTCAGGCTTTGTCGTTGTCTTTTCACTGGTACAAGCATAAATTAGGTTCCCTGCTTTGTGTCTGCAGATGGCTCCTTGTGTCGCATTATCCATTCTTACAGTTGCATCCAAGTTCACGTTCATATAGCCTACTGGTGGAGCTTCCTATCCAGCCTTCATGTCTTCAATCTGGGATCGGATGCCAGTAGTGTTTAAGTTGAACAGGTTAAGCCTTCCTCATTTTGTTGATCTGGGAGTCTGGACCCGCAGCCCAATTGTCGAAAAGGAAATTGTTTTTGATGAACTAAACTTGGTCAAGGAACGTTGGAATAGAGAGTCATTTGGCTGCCTCCTGATGCTTTACTCATGCTTCTAAAGGCCCTCGGGTGAATGATGATTTGGATCCATTGGGAAGGCATTCCTACGGTGATTCCGTCCATTTGTCGCTGCAGACTAGATTAAAATCGTGAGGGGGCATTCCATGAGTAGGTATGCCAAGGTTTTCTCTTCTTCTCCACAGAGGGGACATGACTCCTCAATTTCTGATTTGAACTTTTCTATGGTTGCACGAACAGGGAGTATGTTCCACACAATCCCCTGGTGCTCTTCAAACAGCAATAGGAATGGGTGAAGGTCGCGAGAGGCGATCTTTGTTATCTCGCGGGTATGCTGATTTGATGGTGAGTTTTCTTGATTGATTTGGGGTCCAGGCTAAAATATCCTGGGATTCGGATGAAGACGGGGGTATCTTCAGCATTTCAGATGTCGTTGCCTAAGCAAAGAATCGATTGATTGCTTGCACATCTGCTGGCCATTACTCTGGTGGGTAAGGTCTTTCATAAGGTAGTAGTTAGGTTGTCTGTCGAGCCTTGGATTGAAGGAATCCAAGGGTTTTCCCAAATCCTTCTGGCTACTCCATTGCTCACAACGATGCACGCCCCTTTCCTTTTTCATTTCTCTCCCTCTAAGGATGGTATTCTGTAGGTGTTGCTATCCCATCCTAGCTACGCATTTTTGGACCGCTGTTGGGTCCTTCTCCCAGGAGACTTCAATTTTTCAACGGTCAATGTTCAATGCTCCCAAGCGGGTCAAATCAACACGCACGCTCAAGTCACGTGCATGTTACTCTCTTTTTCATAAAATATCTAAGTGTCTAAAGTTGGCCTCCCCGACCTCAAGGGTGTCGACCTTTCCCACCTTAAGGGGGTCAGCCTACCTTCTACTTCACCCCTTGGTGACTCCTCTCCTCACCCCTTGGGGGCTTCCTTACTTTACCCTTTGGGAACTTCTCTATTTACCCTTTAGGGGACTCCTTCCCTTGTCTCCTTGGGGGTTCCCTCTCCTTGGGGGCCCACTTGCCACATTATTTGGTCTCTCTTCCTCTTGGGAGATTCATGCTCCATGACCTCCGTCGTCGCGACACCCGTCGTAGTGTCCGAGCGCCCTCTCCCCTTCATGTGCCCCTTACACGACCCCTAACTCCACGATACTCATTGTTGCGCCCATGTGCAGTTTTCATGTTACATGCCCCCTGCACTACACACGCTCCTCTGTGCCTATACGCAACGCTGTTTATACAGTCGCGCCCCCAGCTCTTTGTCACACTACCACGCCTTTTGTTGGTCTATCCTTTAACCACATCATGCACACCTTGCCTTTCGTCGTGGAAGATACTTCTACCCACAACGGAGGGTACAGTATTATACGAAGATAGGCGACTCCTCCGGGACACTATTTCCGGCAGGGAGCTCCAAGTGCATCAGCATGAAAACTCTCCTTCTGCCAGGTAGACGGCTCCTCTAGGATGTTTTCTTGGCCCGTCGGGTTGGCAACTCCTTCAGGACACTATCTTGGTGACTCAAAGTGTTCCGGCACAAGGACTCACCTACGGGGATAGACTCGCTCTCTAAGACAATATCTCAATTAGGGAGCTCCAAGTGCTTCGACGTGAAGACTCCTCTTCCGTCAGGTAGATAGCTCCTCCATAATGCTACCTCAGCCCGTCGATTAGGAGACTCTTCCGAGACATTACCTTGGCACGCTCTGAGTGCTCCGGAACAAGGACTTACCGGTGGGGATAGGCTCATTCTCTAAGACACAATCTCGGCTAGGGAGCTGCAAGTGCTTTGGCATAAAGACTCCTCTCCCACCAGGTAGGCTACCTCGGCATGTCGGGTAGGCAACTCCTCAAAGACACTATCTTGGTGCTCTCCATGTGTTCCAGCACAAGGACTCACCTGCAAAAATAGGCTCGCTCTCTAAGACACTATCTCCACTAGGGAGCTACAAGTGCTTTGGCATGAAGAGTCCCCTTTTGCTTGGTAGACGGATCCTTCAGGATGCTACCTTGGCCCGTCGGGTAGGCGACTCTTCCTGGAAACTACCTTGGCGGTTTCAAAAGATCCAGCACAAGGAGTCACCCGCGAGGATAGGCTCGTTCTTTGAGACACTATCTATGCTAGAGAGCTCCAAGTGCTTCGGCATGAAGACTCCCCTTCTGCTAGGTAGACGGCTCCTCCGGGATACTACCTTGGCCCGTAGGGTAGGCGACTCCTCCGGGACACTACCTTGGAAAGCTCTGAGTACTCCGGCACAAGGACTCACCTGTCAGGATAGGCTCGCTTTCTGCTAGGGAGCTCAATGTGCTCCGACATGAAGACTCCCCCACCACCAGGTAGACAGCTCCTCCGAGATGCTACCTCAGCCCGTCAGATAGACGATTCCTCTGTGACACTACCTTGGCACTCTGAGTGCTTTGACACAAGAACCCATTCGGGGGATAGGTGACTAGTCTACCTGCTCTGCTGGGCGCTTTCATCAGCACCCCTAGGGACCATGACCCTGGGTCACTCCGAGACCAGAACAGGTCTCTGGAGGCTATCGCGCCTAGTATTCCTGGCAATTTGGCGTCAGGTTTTCCCACCGCTGCCAGGTCTATGAGACTCTATAAGGGCTTTGGACTGATGGCTAGATCAAGGGGACTCCCTGGCCACACTAGTGCTGTGTGGGTCAGTCATTCCAGACAGAGTGACACTATTAGTAGCAGGCCAGATAAATATGCGATCTGACAATACGTCGAGCACCAGTACCTGTGAGCTCTTCAATGAAGTGCTACTCTTAGGGAGCGCCAAGTGTCGATTGATGACATCATTATCTTAACCGCTATAAATAGGGGGTCTTGGGATTTCATTTGGAAGGCTTCAGATTCATAGAACTCATTCTCACCTTCACTTTCTTGATCTAGAATTCTAGAGAGAGAAACACATAGAACCCTTAACTCTGGACCTAAGCATCTGACTGTAATTGTCGTCATGTATTTACTCGGGCCATCGCTCTCGCAACACTGCCATCCTCAGGTTATGTTTGGAAAGTCCTTGCCTCTTTCTTTACTCCATCCTTTTTGTGTCGCACATCAGCATATTATACATCTGACTCATACTGCATTCCTTGTGGTACCTCCACGTCAATTATGAACTCACATCCTTAGCACTAAAAGGTTTAAGGCTCTGGGGTTTTCTTTGCTTTGCATTAGTACAAATTTGAGGTACATGGAAGCTAGAATGTTGACCCATAAGGCATCTTTTCTTGATATCACTGACCACGTTAGCTTGGACAAGAGTGCCTTGTTCATGTCTGCATTGACTTGAACCGAGTCCTCTAAGGTGTTTTAAAATTCAAACTGTGGACCAGGCCTTGGGCGTAAAGTTTTAGCGCTTGGATTTAGGGTTCCTCACCAGCATTTCCTTAGGATTGAGTCCAGCTTATCTTTAATGCTTGTTGGCTTTTAGGGCTTGACATAAGAAAAGTAGGTTTCTATTACATGTAATACGAGAAGGGGTCTTTTTTTTTTAACTATAGTTGTGGTGGGTCTGAGAAATACATCCGATCTGTTATGTGTGTTTGCATATATGTTTGTGTGGTGGATTGAAGAAAAGGGTGAAGAAGAAAGGCCAGAGTCGCGTTATATTGGTTGAGAAATTCCTCTCATCGCTTCATGAAAATGTTTGTATGAATCTACATACGCGCGTGTGGAGGAAGAAAAATGCAAAAGTATTTTTAGGGCAAAGTAGAGGGTTTAATGATCCATAAGGGCATTAAGAAATAAGTGTGTGTGTGTGTGTGTGTGTGTGCGCGCGTGCGTGTGCGCGCGGCTGTGTGGAGGAAGAAAAATGTAAAAGTATTTTTCGGGCAAAGTAGAGGGTTTAATGATCCATAAGGGCATTAAGAAATAAGTGCTAAACTAGATGGGTAGGTTATACGATGATTTTGGACTACATTTGATCCGGTGCAGTTCCTAAAATCTCCTATATTCAAGTACAATAACTTCAAACCTCAGGCAAGTTCATTATTGTTAACCCTTTCCAAGTCTAAGGCTTTAGCCAAAATGTTTGCTTGCTTTTCTCTTTTTTTTACCTAATTGTCAATTGAAACTTAGGTTATGCTTGAAAATCAAAAATCATGTATGAAATGTCAATCCGGTCGTTTTCTTCTTTAGGGTTGTAATTTAAGCTCGGTTCGTTATGCCAAAATAAGAGAAAGTTCATTTAAAAAAGAAATGGTTGTGCCAATATAGCGTAAAGAACTGTCTCCAATACCTTCGAAAGATATGTGTGTATACAAATCGAGTTCAAGCAAAAGAAGGGTGTGCCAAGTTCAATTTTATTTAAAGGTATGTTTGAAATCGGCTTGTGTTCGTTACGACCCAAATCGTGATGGTTGAACTCGACCCGAGTTCATTACCATAAAACTCTGGCTCAGCTAGTTTGCCTAACTGTGCAAATTGAGTTCAAGCTTCAAAACTTGAGAGGAATTTGCAATACATAAAACTAAAGTACCAATTTTGGACCATTGTACTTGAAATAGTTAACGCATTGAGCTCGTCTCCTGACCAAATCACTGATATTCAACAGAATCGGAGTTCGATTTCTAAATCATGGCAAAGATCGGAGGGGAGAGGATGTCCGCTCTCAAATCTGATCTTTGTCATGTCTCCAACATGGGATTGGATAGTTGTCATTGCTCCAGCATGATGTGTGCATGTGTGTGTGTGCATGCGTGTGCGAGTGCGAGCGCGAGTGTTGACGAGAGCGACAAAGAGGTGAAAGAAAAAATAAAGTAGAGAGTGTGGCTGTGAAGTGTGCTATAATAGTTAGGATTTTCTAAAGGGGGCTAACTAGGTTTGGTTTTGAACTTGGGCTCTATGTAGGACATGTTGAGGTAGAGGTGTCAAATGGGCCGGCCCAGCCTAAGCCCATTGGGCCTCCAGCAAAACCGGCTGAGGCCGGGCCAAGGGGGCTGCCAAACGGCCCGGGCCGGGATAGAATCTGGGGATATCTGGGCCTGGTCCAAGCCCAGGCCCTAGGCCCAACATTTAGGGCCGGGCCCGGGCCCAATTATTTTTTATTTTGCATTTTCTTGTTATGCAAATCAATAAAATTGAAAACAAACGTAATTTCTCGTGGCATTTCTGCAATCTCCCACTCCATTGTATCTACAAACAGCCAACATGTCAATATGACCCTAAGAAAAGAATGCAAACTAATAAAAAGGACTCTAAAATCACAGGTGATGGTCCCTTTGAAGGGTTGTATTTGCAACATTGAAGAATAACCGGACTTTGAGAGAACAAGAGCCACAAGGTAGAACAACAGATGCTGGCAAAGCATTTCGTGACTGTAAGGAAATCGTACTCCTATCCCTTGACAATACAAATCCCATCTCGCCCAACTCCAGAGAGTCGATGGAGTAGTAATCACTACATCGGCATTGGTACAAAAACTCCACGACATCACCAGCATCTTCAACCGTCAGATCCTCAAAGGTGACATCTTCTACGCCAATGGCATCCTGTCTCAACGCCCGTAGCTTGGTATCATAAACTCCATGTGACTGTATATTGCCAAGGAGTTCCCAGGCCCTCTGAATCTCCAAAAACCGATCTCCTGTGCCGTGCTATGGGTAAGACGTTTCAGCTGCCTTTTGCATCTTATCAGGATGGGAATTAAGGATAGCAGATCTGTAGCTTGTACATATTTCTTCTAAGCATGCATCTTCCTTCACCCAAGAATGTCATAGCGAGTTTTGAGGATTGAAGTGTCACTAGAAAGCATGGTTGCAAGCTATTCTTGTTGGCTTCTTTTCACTGGGAACACAAAAGAGAATTTAATATATTGTCAGCATAATAGTGTTCAGCATTAAAATAGGAATGAAGATGAGAAAAGAACCAAGCAAAACTAAAATAATTTAGTAAATGTAAAAGTTATCATCATTTGTACAGACCTACCGATGACTGCTTCAGTTCGCTTATTTCTTTGTTGAAAATGCTTGAAGCCCTAAGGTTTCATTATCAGATCTCCCTAGGTTGAACTCTTAGGTCAGGGCCAAAAGAGGACCGGGCCAAACCTGGGCCATTTTAGGACCGGGCCTAAAACGGGCCATTTTAGGGCCGGGAAGGGCCCGGGCTTGTTTCTCAAAAAATTAAGCCCTAAAGGTTAGGGCCAGTCCGGGCCCAAAAAAGGGCCGACCCGGCCCGGCCCATTTGACACCTCTATGTTGAGGTTTATCAGTGGGCTTGTTTTAAGATAACTTTATTTTAGGCATTTTGGCTTTAAAATTCATACGATTCTTGCAAATGTTCATACTTTAAACTGTTATAATTGATTCATATTCAGATGAGCCGTTGATGAACACATTTATGAACACCTTAAGATTTTTCGCTTGGCTCATCTAACGAACAAGTTCTAAAAAATTATTTATGTTCAATTCATATCAATGCTATACTTTAAAGCATGAATAAGGTTATATGACTTTTTTTTTCTCTGACACATCTTTTTTGAAATTAAATGATTTTAAAAAATTAAGGGTGTCTTTGACTTTTAAAAGGGTGAGGTTAAATTCACAACCTTTTTGGCTAAATCCACACATCTAATTATATATATATATATATCTCAAATTTTTATTTAAATTCCTTATTTCCATTTGAAATTCAAACATTTCTCTCTTTTTTACGTCAACATGCCACACTCAAAAACTTTATTTATATCTTTACAATTACATTAATTCTTAAATTTTGGCAAAAGTAATTCTCTATATATTCCTTTTTAATTAAAAATTTTTTTTATAGTTTAAGCAAAGATAATATTCTCCATAAATTTTTATCTTAAACTACCATAATCTCCTTCTTTATATTTTATTACAAGTTTTATATATAGTTTACGCGTCAATTTTTTTAATCATTTATTACGTACTATTATTCTTTTCTTGGTGGTCCTGAGTAATACAACTTCAATACACGAGTTATCATTATTAGATTATCACTGCAATTGTTATTAGTTAAGAGGGACTATTTTTATTATTTCATATACTATTCTCATTTTCATTTGTCACTAAAAACGAACAACTATTACTCAAGTTCATTTCTTGCGATAAAAATGGTAGAAGAACCCCTTTAAAAACGTAAAAATAAAATTTGAATTTGATTATCTTACTGTGGCTACAAATTTCGTAATTATTATTAGGCATACAAATACAAAATCTTTCAATAAGTATTTAGATGATTGTTATTTTCGTGTGTAACGCACGGGATCAAACCTAATTTTGTCATGAAAAAGGTAAAAAGTTCACTGACGCATCTTCTATGACAAAAAGATGTCAATTGAACTACTTCCCTCGTTACCATTGTCCAATAAATTCTAAAGGACAACGCACACACATACTGGCATTTAAGATGAATGCATAAGGTAATAATGAACTGTGGTAAAAATAAAAGTCTTGTGGCGAACATATGCTATAGATTACAGGCACAAAACTTTAGTAGCCTAATATATACAATTAACATTAGCAAGGTCATGCTAAGTAAGAACAAAAGAAAGCTTTAAATTTAGAACTTATATTAGGAAAATTTAAGCAAGGGCTTTCTTTGTAATTTAAGATTTAAATATTGCAAACCACCAATTATTAGAAAGAAAGTAATAGGGGGCTTATGTTGACCCCAATAGATTAATAAGCTTATGGTTGGACAGATTTGCCTCTTGTCAATTAGATGGCCCCAAAGATTTGCTTTTGTATTTCAAATGTTTCTAACAATTGAGGGAGTTTTTGACTTTCACAAAGGTGAGGCTAAAATCACAACCTTTTTGATAAAATTTACATTTTATGTTAAACTGCTAAAAAGTTCACTAATGCATCTTTTTGTAACAAAATAGTTTGACTTTAACTATTTCCTCCATTACTATCTATTATTCCATATCTACTTCACAACATTACCTTTGAAATATATATCTTAAATGCGTGCATGCACACGCGTTAGGCTTTTAAGATGATTATATAAGGTGTATGCCTAGTATGCTAGATTACATGCAGAAAATTAGTAGCCTAATATATATTACTAAGATTAAAAAGGCAATGGTAGGTTAAAAAAAAAAAAGAGCATTAGAATACGCTATAGATTACTTAATATCAGAAGGGGAAAAGATGATAACACTAAGGTTAGGCATAGCTTTAGGCAAATTATACTTGAAATTTGGAAATTAAGCTAGACTTACTCAAGTTATTCAATAAGACTATACCATTTCCGGTTATTCAAAAGGACAAGGAGGGGGGGGGGGGGGGGGGGGGTCTTTTGACCCCCAGAGATTGATTAGCTTATCTTTCAACAAATTTGCCTCTTGTCACTTTAAAAGCCCAAAAGTTATTCTATAGATGTATTTTGATCCTCTTCCTTACTAATTGTTGCTACAAGAAATGATTGTCACTCTACTCCCAAAAAAAAAAAAGGATAATGAATGATACTGATGGTCCCGAGTGTTGGTATATGGCACTTTAATAGAGATGCACGCAGGAAGAAGGGTTAAAAGTTAAAATGTATTCGATCAAAAATGTGCAATAACGAAAGGTCCAGAGCAAATAAATTGTCCCTTTTTAGGTCGTGAGCCCTGCTATCGTCACCATTAATAACTCCTCATTTGAGAACAACTCCAAACTGTGGTAAAGTGAAATAACAATTGTTATCCTTATCAAAGAATCATAACGTGATTTTTGAGTGATGTTAAAATTTAACTAGTCTAACGTTGTTCAGTACATTATATTATTTGATCCAAATTTTTGTATTTTTTCTTTGTTTAGTAATGTGAAGTTACAATCTTTAAATTTACCAGTATTAATCTCATGCATTGCACATGGGAGAAACAACTTTTATATACCCACATATATGGTGAATAGTAGTAACAAAATGAGTGGTAATAATACTAATGTTATTTCCAATTTAAAATTAAGAAAGAGTTGTGTGGCATAATCTCAAAATTGGCTTTTTTAAGTAGGAAATGTTGAATATGAAATTCATCTCATTTGTTTAATGCCAAATATCATTATATATAATAGACATGCCAGGTAAGAAAGAGATATCAGAATGCGTCTAGCTATGTACTTGTCTATCAGTTATTTCACCCATAATCGTTTGTTTGGGATCTTAGCATCTTGCTATCTATCTTTCTGTTGAATATAGTCGTACGCATTCTTAGTATCTACCCATCAAATGAAAGTATGGAAAATTCTCATGAATAGGTTAGTACTGATGTGGTGATTTCTCGATTAAATCTATGTATGCTATCCGGACTTTACAAGATCTCCCTGTTACATCGATGGGCTTGAGTGTAACGGTCAGGAACACTCTTCCTGCGGTCTGGCAGCGGTTACGAAAACTCCCTTTCTTGTGAAATCGTAACTTTCTTATGGCAATTCATGCATAAGCGCTTGCCATTAAGGGACGCCCTACTCCTTAAAAAATGTTATATTAATCCAGCATGCCCTCTTTGTTCTTCACATCCGAAGAGCAGCAGTCATCTGTTTTTACATTGTGAAGACGTGAGGTGTATTTGATTTTCTTTACCGATAGGTATTACCTTTTTCGAGATTCCACAGCTCGATGCGAATGACTGGTTATGCCATTGGCTGGCTAAGCCTCTGCTACGAAATTTCATTCCACTACAAAAGTTTTTTGTGGATTGCAGTTACGCTATGGATGATTTGGCTGGGCAGGAATGATGCTATTTCCGACAGACTGCCATCTCACCTTACAATATATTGTATATGATATGAGAGCTGATTTGGGATATTTCTCGTACTCCTTCCTTTATGAGGTGTATGTCGAGGTATCATAGAGGTCATAACCTTCGCATCCCTCCCCAAGTTTATAGATTACAGACTCAGGGTCATTCTTCTTGCCTATCTCCAGAAAGGATTGTGCACTGCTATCTAGGGGCGGTCTTTATAAGTCATCCTCGAGAATCTGGGTTTGCCATAATCGTCATTGATGATGATTCTAAGCCAATGGGCACGCTTATGAGATCGCTCTATGTGGGGGATGCTCTATCTGTACATGCCTTAGATGTGTTGCATTCACTTATTTGGCTCATCTCACGCTTTTTATATGTTCATATTTATCTTTCTAATCAAGAACAATTATTTGCACAGATTTCAGGGGATAGCTATATTCCGCCGCACATGGCTACTATATTTTTTTACTTGTGTAAAGTTAGTCAGAATGCACATGTTGTACATATATTTCACGTAGAAAGAATCAACAACAGGATCTCGCAGGGGGCTTGGCGTCCGAGGCGCCACATACACGCTTTTTTGTTCAGGTGGAGTATAGGCTCGGAACCTTCCAGAGTTTGAAGACAAGCTGGGTGTTTTTTGCTTGCTATGATCTGTATGTAGCGTGTTTTCCTTTTTTTCTTGTGTATCCTGACATGAAAAGTGATCAAAACTTGTTATTGTAAATAAATGCGTGATGTTTGCTCAGGAGATCAGAGTTGTTGATCTCGAGTTGCCTTTTAGATGGTATATATTTCTTATCTTTTCAACATAGAAAGAAAAAGAAAAAGAAAGAAAGATCATATTCTCCCAATATCAACTTTATTATGCATATAATATGATTTCAATCGAATAACAATATACCAGATAAAAGCCTGTACGTTTACCAGATATTTCGTAATGAATGGCTTTATCGACAGTTTCGTAAAGACTAATACGTTCCTGTTAATTATCATGATAGTCCAATAGGACCACATTTCTATGTTCCGTAAAGATTTAAAAGTGACCACCACTTTTGCAGTATACATTTCAAATCCAACCTTCAGCATCGGTTACTCCCCAAACACCCTAGCAGCTCACTCATTTGTTACTTACCCTACATATAACTCTTTAGCTGATAATTCTTCAATTCAAGTCCGCCTAGCTCATGAATCTCGCACCTTCCACTGTTTCCACCGCAAAACCCACTATGATATTGCCGCTCCAGCTCTGGAACCTCACCGCCGCTCGCTCTCCATATCCGCTCTCTCTCCGAGTAACTAAATTGGAACTACCTTCCTACGGTTGATATATGTAAATAAGCTTTCTTCTAAAGAGGTTGAAGTAAGCTCTAAAGTGGCTGGTTGATATACCATATTACACGAATCTAAAATTATTGAGGTGCCTAAACGGAATGAACCCCTGAAAGTTGCGACTAAGGCCATATAGAGTCATTAGGTGTTAAATTTATAGTGCATACGTTCTGAAAATACAAAGCAAAACTATTATATTTACTTGGGATAAGATGGAACCGAAGTATGGTCCATTATTTCCTACTTTGAAACGCAATCCCATCCATACGAGCTTGGATTTCATCAGCAGGCGTCAACTCGTCTGCTAGTTGATGCAACGTTTCGTCTGCTGCAACCACTGAGTTCCATATACTGCTCAAGACTTCGGGTAGGGTTGGGGAGGGCCTTGAAAGCTCAACTAGAGTAACCTGGATACGTTTAAGAAACTATTAGAACAGCCGAAAAAATTGTTTACCAAGCTACATGAGACTGCCAGTGATCTGCTGATAGTGGCACGTTAAAACTGAAGTCTGAAAATGGTGTACAAGTTAGGGGTCATGTTTAAACCCTATCAAACAAAAACCAGACTGAAACCCGATGACATGAATTACCCACGGACAAGTACTCACTCAAATAAATAGAGTAAATGGAACCAACCTGTTGATTCTGAGGTATATTGGCCATATGTTTTGCTATAGCAACAGCCCGTGATAACCCACCAATTACATCAACTAAACCTTTTGAAGCCGCCTGCTTACCGGTCCAAACTCTCCCTTGTGCAAGCTCCTCCATTTCATCTACCTGCCGGAGAATTCAAACTTCAATACATCGATTGAAATGGTATTGCACTTCTAACGAGTATATCTGATTGACAACCATACAGTCATCGATCTTGAATAAGCTGCCTTGTCTCGGAATTGATTATAGACATGTTCTGCAGACTTGGTAAACAGTTCTGCTTCATCTGGTCTGCAATTTGAAAGTCGATCCGTCCACAAGAAGTCTTAGAATTACATAAATTCATAAAGTAATGAGTAAATAGACATCGTCATACAGGCAGGAAGTGGGGACACAATAGCTACAACAGTTATAACCATTAGTGGCATCAAATATGAGTATCTGTATAATTCTCGCCTGAATGGTCTCTGTTCCACTTTTATAAGCTCAGCATATTTTCCCCTCGATATGTTTATTTTATTGAAACCCATCCTTCCATATAACTCACCCAAGTTGAGCTTCCCTACAACAAAAAAAAATCAAATTCACTAGTATGACCCAGAAAACTGACATAGGCATCTCTTAAGTCCCAATAAAATCTCGTCCATCAGATTTCCTCCGAACATAAGCACAACAGCACACATACATGTTGAATGAGTATTACCCCGAAAGTATAACTACAAGTCAACACCAAATAATACCTACTCCACAACCCATACTCACATGAGTCACATATATATCTACACAGTACAGGAAGCACGGATAGGTTTTAGTGCTCCAATCCTACACTTGTAGGTTTCGTATGTTACTATACCTTGCTTTTATCTCTAAAAGTTCCTATTACTAGTTACTACCCCCATGCCCCATGCAAAATACTCCAGACAGGATTACATAGCCCACAAACATCTCTCCCAGATAATGGCACATCGCTTACTGTGTGTGTCTGCGTGTGTGTGGACGGGTGGGAGAAGAAGAGGGGGGGGGGGGGGGGGGAATAACTGGACTGCCAGATTTTGTGAAGGACACACAAAGAAGAAGCAGACAAGAAGAGAACACCCAGGGAGAGGGGGGGAGAATAACTGGACTGCCAGATTTTGTGAAGGACACACAAAGAAGAAGCAGACAAGAAGAGAACACCCAGTACAGGTAATTTGAGCTCACTGAGTTATATGTACAGATCTCACACACAGTTCAACTGATACATCAGCTTGCTAGGTTTTCTGAGTAGGTATCAATCCGCATACTACTTTGAGCACAAACATTCTAAGGGAGGGAGGGAGGGAGGGAGAATTTTGCAATAGATGACCAATTTGTCGCAGTTGTAGCTTCATCATATGGACTAATTCCTAACAGTTGTAGCTTCACCACATGGCACCGAGCAACCGTGTATCTACCAGCACCAAGTTATAATTCAGTCTCAGTAACACCTTAGATTGTTCATCAGAGTGTTGGAATCATGAGGACTCGGTGCTTAACCGTGCAATTTCATACACCGTCGCCTGGGTGAAGACCGATAAAAACCCTTGCAGGGTGCAATTTGAAGGTATCTATTGATGACCTCCTCTGTCTATTAGTCGGAGTAAGGAGTTTGGCTGTTTGGACTCACCGGACCATGTCACTCTCTCTCTTTGGTAGACTTGGTAGGTTTTGAAGGTTGCTTTCTCCAAGACGTCTTGGGTTGCTTTCTCCAAGACTTCTTGGGTTGCTTTCTCCAACACTTCTTTACACATCCATGCATTCCACTGATCCCCTAGTATAAAGATACAATTATAGTATGACGTGCTCGTTACAGGGTTTAGTTAGCTTTTTGTTGCTAAAATATTTGCGATAAAAGAACAAACACAAAGCTGCAAACATGTGTATGGTCGCAAGGCATAGAGTAGCAATACTTTGAGGAGAGCAGTTGATGTGGTTGTGGCAAGAATGGACCATGTTTAAACAAGGTTGGAATGACAGCAGAACATAATGCTTCTCTAACACGTACATACTTGAGAATCTAGGGTGGACCAGAAAATTTAACAATTAAGGAGTCAAAGGAAAGATATTTAGGTAATGTCAGTTGCAAGCCATATTTTAGTAATCAAAGAGGTTTCCTTACTTATGGGCGTCCCCGATGCTAATCCTTTCAATCCAATCAGCAACACATAACATATTTCCAAAGAACAAATTGTATACCAGTTTAAATATTGCAGGCATAGCCTTGAACAGCTACAAGAAGCATAAATTCAGAGCACATATATAAGGAGACCCAGTCTTCATACCACATAAAAAGCATCAACAGGGTTTAATCATGTTTTATGTTCCAATCTTTTCTACTTCAAGTATGATTTAACATAAACATATTTACCACTTTAGGAACAACAGTAACATAACACCACTCTCACCATCTCTAGTTTCTACATCTTGATTTGCAATTCTGCTAAGATAACTTCTTAAACGTTGAAATTCCCTTAATTTTATGATCAAAAATCACAGAGAATTGAACTTAGGCAGATCCATTCTACCACAATATGATTCCTTCTATTGATTGTTTCCCCAAGTTCTTGGAAATGAAAGGCAAGCGAAAAATCCACTCCAATACTGAGCCGGTCCACCACAAACTGGCACTATTCATATGAGTGAGGCTGGAGTGCATTGGTCCAATTTTGTAGTGAAAATAGAAGTTCCCTATTAAAAAACCTGCTGACGTGAAAATATGTTTCATAAACCGATCGATCCTAAAAAGAGGTCGAGAGGAACATTGAACATAAGTGGAACATTTACGAAACATCTTTTTGCAATTCTAACTAAATTCAACTTCATCCATTTATAGAAAGCCATAGTTCACCTTTGACAACCCCAATTGAACCTGTTAAGGTAAGATTTTCTGCAACAATAGTCCTTGCTGCCATTGCCATATAGTATCCTCCACTAGCTACCTTGTCACTCATTGATGCAATGACAGGTGTTGTGGCAGCTAAGCATCTGATTTCCCTCCACATTCTGAACAACAGTAAAATCAAGGCCAACCAATTACGCAAAAGATCTTATTATAAAATGTCAAGTAATGTTTCCCGTTCCCTCCCGCCCTTTCTTTTGCATGAGGAGGAGAACTATTAGGCAATAAAAGGATAAATGTATCAATAGATTAAGCATAGATAAAGAACATATTTATCTCACGTTTACAAGCTCTGAAAGAACAAGTATGTAGCCACCTCAAGAAACAGGATCAGGTGTGTCAGAGAGAAGCGTGTTAATGTTCACATCTTTCTCAATAGGTGTGTCTAGTTGTTGTTTCCTGGCACTATGCCAATAAATTGTCACTGTTTCAAAAACTGTGTACCAATTGTTAGTAACAGCATTTTCTGCTACACATCTCAGATGCAATTTAACATCCAAAATCAGTGTTAAACAGTACATGCCACGAAAATACAATGGTAGATTACTGAAAGCGGAAAATGCTATGTCAGAGACAAGAGGTTGAAATGCACAACTGTTTTGGCCAGGAGAGAACAAGGACGATACAGTACCACAATCTTTTGTTCCTACTCCTAAATTCTGAGACGTCTATTTGCATTCGGAGAGTTGCTAAAGAGCCTAGAAGAAATGATCCTATGGATAAAGACATTTGGTGGTGGAATGAGGATGTCCAAGATACAATTAAGTCAAAAGAGGGAATGTTACAAAGTTTGAACATCAACTAAGAAGAGAGAGTAAAATATCTGAAAATCAATTTAGTTTCATGCCTGGGAGATCCAATACAGAAGCTACTCTCTTGATTCAGTGATTCATGGAAGGGAGAGAGAGAGGGAGGGGGGAGAGGGGGAGAGAGCGGGGAGGGGGGGGGGGGGGAGAGAGAGAGAGAGGGGGGGGGGGGGGTCTCCGCATGGTTTTACAACTTTCGAAGAAGCATAGATAAGATTGCAAAGAAAGTTACGTGGTGGGCTCTAGAGAAAAAAGAGAGTTCTTACCAAGTATGCTGATGTGATTAAGAATATATATGACGGAGCAGCTATAGGTGTAAGAACAACTGACGAACTGACGAACTGAGTTCCATTTATGACTAGACTTCACCATGGGTTAGCTTTAAGACCATGCTTTTACGCTTTGGTCATGGATGAGCTTACTAGGAGTATTCAAGATAAGGATTCACGGTGTATGTTGTTCACAGACGATATAGTGATGAGACTAGAGTAGGACTCGACGTCAAGTTAGGGTTACAGAGTACTTTAGACATCAAAGGCTTCAGGTTAGGCTGGACTAAGATGAAGCAATTAGAATGCAATTTTAGTAAAGCTAGGAGGCGGTCCAAGGAGGAAGCTAACACGATGGTCAACAAGCACCTAAGAAAGATGTATTAGGTATCTTGGATCAATAGCACCAAGGAAAATAGACAAGGATGTGTGATCATAACATTCCTCTCTCTAAGTGGAAGGGCAGATGGCAAGGAGGAAATGCTACATATCTCAGAAGGTTGACAGCTACAAAATGCATATTCTAAGGTTGAGGTGCGGCCACACAAGGAGGGATCAAATAAGAAATGAATAAAAACAAAGTGGGAATTGAGAGAAAGATGAAGGAGTATCAACTATGATGATTTGGTCATAGCCAATATCGGGCTTTAGATGCCCTATCAGGAAATGGTTTGTGCTAAGTTGATGAGATAATACAAGGTACGGGTTGACCGACGATACCTTAAGGAGAAGTAGTACTTAAACACTTGATTGCTAGGATAACATAAGGAGAAGTAATACTTAAAGACTTCATTGCTGGGATAACTTGAGGACAAGTAGTACTTAAAGACTTCATTGTTGGGATAACTTGAGGACAAGTAGTACTTAAAGACTTGATGATTAGGAATTTATCAAAAAATGCAGCCGAACAAAGTCTTGGATGATGATGATGACGGCGATGATGAAGGCAGCAACCCATCGTGTCACTGCTAAGTTACCATCTGCTCCTAGAGAGAGATAATAACAACTTAGTGGTTTCTCTTCTACCAATTTCCTATCTTCCTAAACCACACAGCAATCATAAATGTTCAAAAAAAGGCAGACAAGATACTTTATCAGGTAATGCAAAAAGTTTCTAACAATAAAAATGCAGTTGCAAGTCAACAGTTGGACATGTATACCAAATAGGCTCCGAAGTCCCAGTTCAGGGAATAAAAATAGGAAAGAATAGAAAAGGGCAAGAGTATGGGCTTCATGAATGAAACCATCAACGTCTAGACAAACACATTTAGACATTAGTATTCAACTTATACAAATCAGATCAAGATAATGATCTAGATTCAATCCTCATTAATAGCCTTTTACCGATAAATTACTAAACCGAAGAGTAAAGAGCACTTACAAATCAGAGGCAAGAGCGTCACCTCCAGGACTATCAATACGGATGATAACAGCCTTGTATCTTTTTGAAACTGGAAAGATTGGTTTGAATTTTTAGGTACCCAAAAATTCACATCTAAAAGGAAAACAGTACGAAAATAACCCATGATGACAGTTCGTATCGTTCCAATTTCCTCGTAAATTAACGGATAGATGATGTGTTCTTATATAGCCCACGTATGAGGTGGTCCATAACATCTGAGAAGCAGAATGCATCTGCCTTTTTACAATTTTTGAAAACCTTAGAGGTCTCTAACTTAAGTATCAACTACTTCACTGAGTTCATACTTGCTTGATTAAAACAGTTAGTTCAACACAAATGATACTTAGATACTCTCTTCTTTTTATAATTTTTATCCCCTTATCCTTTATGGTTTCCCGCGTTTGAATACAAAAAGTCACGAGTTTCCCCCTTTACTCTTCAACACCAAGAAAACATCAAGATTTTCTTCCAGCACCATGACACCTGCCCCACCCATGCACCTTCTCATTGTCTGATTCTGATGGTGGAGACAGCGCCTAGTCCGGATGCCACAAGGCTGCTCCTTTGAGCCACCAAATTTTGCCTGGCCCAGTGCCATATTCTGCTGAATCAGCCAGACATCCTGTACCATCGACAGCTGCAATATTAAGGCAGCCTATCGCACGCACCATTGGCACAATCATTTCCGTGATGATTAGGATTTAGACATGAAAATTAAAAAACTCTTATTGAGCTCAGTTAGTCTCACCACAGCCCACCGCTTCCTCCATGCAATTTATCTAATCTTCCTTTGCTATAAAATTTCTACAAGAGAAACTATGTATACATGGTAGGTTTGTTCAGTTGCACATCTATCAAGTTCACGCCTTCGAGTGTAATTTGACTTCTATCAATTCCCCTAAGGCCTTCAAGTTTTCACTTTCACACAGCCTGACCCATTTACATGACGAACTGTAAGCGTAACTGCTATTCAGTGGAGTCAACGACACTGGAATGAGGTTGTAAACTTGTGATGAACTAAACATCGTGTTTTGTTGGGATAGTTAATATTGTTGGAATCATTGACTTTCAACAGGGACCAAAAAAATGAGACAGGGAGCACAGTTGGACGTCACTTACTCATTTAGTGACGCGCAAATAAATGGACACATTGCATACTTCCACATTGAATTCACATCTTAATTGACGGATTACAGCTGCCAATACTGCTTTTAGCCAGAAGAAACTACTCACTATCATTTTGTTCTCCGCTTACTCCCATGGCAAGTTCAATCCAGTGACATCATGGGTAAACTTGCTACAATCAACTAAAATTTAATTACTCCTTATTGCTCAAGGCATCATAAACTGGAAACAGATAGCACTCTGTTCGCATGCTACCCTTTAATTGCCTCTGTCAACTGTCTTAAGTCCTAAAGCCACAGCATGCCTTGCAGAAGTACTGACGAAAAACATAAGGTTGCATTACCTCGACTTTCGGACTTCTACAAGTACATCCTTGCAAATGTTCAAATCAGGCTTCTGCATAAGAAGTTCCTTCATGTATTCTGTAGCGCAATGTGGTGCTATAGCCATTGAGTAGGTTGTCTGGGACGTCTTGGCGGGATGTTTTGTTTACTTGTCACTACTGATGATACTCTGGATTCACGCATGGAGTTCTTATGCGACACCAAATCTATATTAGGTGAGACAAAAAATTGGGTTCTAAGACCCTCCATAAATAAAACAGAAAAACCATGAGACTGGACAACCATACTACATCACACTAACGAACAACACAAGTTAACAGTGATTCTATCCCATACGAATGATCGCCAAAACCAGCACACAACATATCCTAGCTCCCAGTGACAATTTGTGTATTTTAGATAACCAAGAGCACAGTTGACTACAATGTCCAATCGGACAGTTCACGCTGTAAATCTGCTTAGACCTAATCTATCACATATTTAACACCGAAAATAAGCGCTATATTCCTGCCCCAAGGTGTAATAAGGTTGGGAACAGACGTCGGGGTTAAGAACATACATCTGTTTGGCCTATAAAACTCTGGGTACCTCAATTGGCTTTATGTTTTGGCACGCACATTCTACACACACCCCTCGACTCCCATCAAACAATAAAGACAAAGTGTTATAAGTCAGGTTTAGTAATTGCAGACCTTTTCTGAGAGTTAAACAAAACTATATCTCGTATGCACCTACCATATTGAAAACCTACCTCTTATACTGCGAATCTTTTGAATGAACTGCTCAGCAACAATACCAGAACTATGTGAAGTCAAACGAGTCCATGAATGACTAATGCTTCCAGAGGCCCTGATTATGGCTATTTTGTCTTTGCCACCTGATAACCCGAGAGTCCATTTATTAACTCTTGAGTAATTCCTGTATGCACGATAAAAAGAGTGTCTCATAAGCTCGAGATGCGTGGCCTTTCAATGGTAGATAGGTGCATCAGCTTGCTGATACAAAAGTTTTACTTAAAGAACATGTAAAGATAAAAGATTATTACCAAAAATTGAACACAACCCAACTATGTCCAAACTATGTTAAATGAACCATGAACTTGAGACTTGACGTTCGTGGGCTATGCATCCAACACCTCAAATCGGATATTCCAGTAGCATGCATTATAAATCAGTCTTATCTTCTGGGTTCTTTTATAACACTATTTCATTGCGATAAGAAAGGTTTCCATTTTGGAAGACAAAGCACACCCTAGTACATAATAATCATAAAGTTATATGGGAATCTTTTGCCGTATAAGGCATGTATCCAAACATGACAACAATTTGACCGAGTTCAAGTAACAAAGAAAAGGAGATTTATTTACCCAGTAAGAATGCCAAGTTATGAATTGATTCCTAGACCTACAGGATAACCTTCTCAAGAACTTGAACAGTCATAATTTCCAGTTTTGGACACATCCACACGCTATATGGCCAACAAGATTTGATTACTCATGTTCATTGGTAAATATTTTGGAGGAAAAGTTTCCGTAGGAGAAAACGAGAACTGCGTACATTAAACATTATAGAATATACATTTCTGAACCTTTTTGATGTCAGAAGGAATATTTTGCTCAAAAGTGCATAACAACTGGGTGAGGCTGCAAGAAAATTAGTCTAATTCCGGGAACAATCAGCAACAAACAGTACTTCGATGTTCATCTGAAACAAAAAACCACGACGACGCAGGGTGGAGAAATAAAAGGAAGAGTATATCCAAGAGTACACAATTATCCCTTCAGTGGACTGTGAACACACTGCATAGAATAGGGTTGCTCAGTAACCTGTCAAAGAACCGGGGAAAGAAGCCAAGAAATATTCAACCTGTAATCAACTATTGGGAGTGATTTATCGTCCGGAAGTCCCAGTCTCTTAACCAACAGAGATATAACCTGCAAAGTATGGTGATACTTCAACTGATATATCAACAAGGAGAATGAGATAACAGATTCATGATGCACACCCCTTCAATTCTTCGTAGAGCTGATGGTAGATGTTAGAGATGATACTCACAACCAACAGATTAGAGAGTTCTGATAATTTATGCAACTTTATTGAATAACTCAGCGTGGAATTCATATTCGTTCCAAAAGCAAGTAAAAATTATGGTTATTTACCAGTATCTTAATGTAAGCAATATGCATCATACAAACTATACGATACAGACGTAAAACTATACGTCATAGCATGTGTATCCAAATTGACATTGTATCACCTGTATCTTATGATGCATATTAAAGCATGATAACATTGTTGAGCCCATTCTCTAACAGCTTAAGCTTTTAGAGCACATGGTAACTTAACATGGTATCAGAGCTCTGGTTTGGCAAGGTCTTGGGTTCAATTCTTCCCGTTTGCATATCTGCCATCTGCTACAAGTTTTGGGCTCCACTGGTAAAATTTGTATTGTCTGCACTCACTGCAACTAGAAACAACTTGTCTTTCAAATCAGAGAATGTCCTAAATGTGCCAGACTAGAGTTACGTAAAGCAAGATGTTCTAGTTTTAAATGTAAAATGTTCTCTCCGATCTGTATATACTATTTCCTACACTATAAAATACAGGTCCGCATCTTACTTTAAATGGAAGAATACCACACGAGAAGCAATATGCAAATTTGGGATTTCGATTCAGGATACAAATCTCAATTTGACAACTGTGGCAAAAATGGTGTAACCCAACGGACTGAACACGTTATTGTAGACGATATTATGCTCAGATTTGACTACCAACCAACAAGCTTCAAACTAAAAACATTACAAAAAGGATGCCATTTTTGCGGCCAGCTTATGAACTTTGAAGACTTGATTTACAGATTGTCTGGGATACTTATTTTCGGAGCTTATAGGCTGCCGTATAAGGCTGCTACAAGCTTGTCTTAAACAGTAAATAAAGATATATTCTGCCCTTGCAGACACCCCATCGTGTTCTTCTGCGACGCGTGTGGTTTTTATTGAGACTTTGTCTCATCTTAAAGGGAGACGGATTAAAGGAAACATTATCAGATAGTGTTCACAGTACCATATCCTACGAAATGTGTCTGACACATCCCCATAACCATGTCCAATGCTGAGTGTCCGAGACGGGTACTTCGCGCATTCTAAAGAGTCCATGTAACACAGGCCATCTTAGTACCTATTACCACACATCTTAAATATTTGGCAGCAAAACTCCTCAACACCCACCACGTATATACCTCCCAGAATAAGAGAGCCTCTAAAACACCAAAATATGCATGTCCAAGGACAAGAATATGTCACGGTCACAGGGGTTTCAGTAATCCATTAAAAAATACGATGACCACTTCTGCCAAATGCACCAAACACCTAGAAGGAGCACAGCATACATCTAAATGTGTGGGCCTGCACTCTTCCCTCCTCTGCCCACCTAGAGACAGATGGTGGCGTGAAGTGAAGAGAGGCCTTGCTGCATATGGGTCTTGTATGGCATAGCTCCAGCATAAACTGGCGATCCCTCCATCTCACACAACTTTTAGAACTACTAACTTGTAAGCCCAAAATCGAGGTTGAGAAGGAAGACAATATCCTCCCTCAAAGCTCTTAAGGCTCTCAATTTTCGTAGTCCTAGACCTAGATCCAAAACTCCGGCGCCTTTAAGAGAACAAGGCAGAGCTTCTAAGCCTTCCTACTGTAAAAGTGTTCCCGATAAATTCAGTGTGGATAGTCAAGTGATATATAGAGAGTACAGGAAACGTGAGGGTGACCCTTGGTGCACTGGTAAGTTGCTCCAATGTGCAGGTCATGCGTTCGAAACACGAACAGCCTTTCCGCAACAGCGGGAGTAAGATTTGTACATCAACCCTTTTAGACCCAGCAACGCATGAAGCTTTTTGGACTGGGGCCCGGCCTCTACTCTAGAGAAAATTCCACTGCTATTATTCACCATCAAGCATTGTAACTCGCTCTCTCAAAATTGCACAATTTGCAAAGTTCCGGTCACAACATCATAGCGTACTTATGGGTGTAGGCTTCTAATCAGTCCATGATTAGGACCCAGTAAATCACTGAAACCCAGCATGCATTTTGCATATATCTATAAAAGTTTATGGAAGAACAATCAACTTTCTCGAAAATTTCGATCTCAACTTTATACCCACGTATTCTTCAGATATTATCTAGTGGAGTCTGCTGCTAACTGAAAGCGGATACATGAAAGGATTCTTGGGGCCATCTCGTCTCTTTAGCGCGCATTTCCACTGACCCATCTTTTTACCAACAGTCATATCAGGCATTTTTAATTGGGTATCGTATGTACATCACCAACACAACAACGAAAACACTACCGTCATGCAATGAAGCAATCGAGTATCCTCAACACCTCTCGGTTATCATCACCATTAAATTCCTATTGCCAGTTTTCTAATAAATAGCCTCCTTTTCATAGCTTGCAAGCTCCACCCAGCTATTTACCACAGCTTAGATGGTATCACATCAAGGAGACAAGGACCCATCTAAAATACAAAGAGTACAGTAAGGTATATAATCTGGACACAAATTGTCAATCATGCCGAGGTTCTCAAACCTAATACGACCTGTCTACCATATGTAGCGCCCAAAATGAGCCACATATATTCATTTAATAAACAAGTTATTTGCTTTACAGTGTTATGTATCTACAACTAATAATGTAGCAAAACCTGTAAGAACTATCTCATAAGGCACAATAGTGTCAGATGTATATATTTCTACAGTTTTACTCCAATAAACTGCCCTTTAGTATTTTGGGGGAGTTTAAATGCATACTGAGCCATGAGGCAATAAAATGTTTCTTGAAATTAATTTTTACCTCATCGTCATATTTTATATCTGTTATCCAGCCATCTTCTTTTAACTTTCCTACTTCATAAACTCCTTCATTGATGAAGCTTTCGATATCTTCTTGTTTCTTTCCTGTAAAGAAACAACAGCTGAACCTCAAGTATCAATTTTCATACTTTAGAATCTTGCCAAACCACAACGTATAAAAGCACCTTTTGTAGAAGAGACTTTATTCAACCATTCTCCGTAGATACTATCAAGCAATGAAGTCAACATTTGGCGTGTTTCTTCAGACATATCTTTACGTGTGAGTATATCCCCGACAGTCTTGTATTTACCAATCCTCTCCACCTGTGGCTCAATTCCAATTTTCTCAAGAACACCTGTAAAACAAAGTTTGGTGCCACTCTGCTGCAGTCACAATAGATCATGGGTATCTAAATGCATGTACACTATCATAAATGCACAATTACATCATTCTGTCTCATGAAGAACGTCTAAATTTGTATGAAAAGAACTCTATTAAAATTGAAAACCTTGTTTCAGCTGCCGAGCTATCACACGGGGTATGATAGTTTAAACGCAGTAGAAGGGACAGTCTCCTGGCTTTTTAGCTAATAATCAACTTCATGTTCCCAAAATCGTGACTACAATTTCTACCTTTCGGCTCCACCTTCTTAAGGACAGCAAGGTTACAAAACGTTCTTCTTTAACTCAATGGTCTTATGAACGGATATTAAGTGGAACATATCACTACAAAAGCCAATCACTCGACCCCAAATCATAAAAGGGCGACCCCAAATCATAAACGGGCTTGAAGGGGGGAGGGGGTGTGCTCGAGAGGAGAACATAGTTTTCATGATCAAGATTTAGATTTTTCTCCCATAGATGCGAATCCTCAAGTAGAAAGAAATAAAATTCAACTTACCACCAAAAAATGGTGCTTGAACAGTTAAACCGTACAGAGCAAAGTCGGCACTTGGAGGGGCATATAGCTCTTCACAAGCACAGCCAAGATAATACTCTTTCTCTCTGAATCTAGGGGCATAACCAACAATGAATTTACCTACCAACATTAATGCACACAGGTGAGATTCATAAGATACTCAAGTCACGACAGAAGCTTGAATTGAACAACTGTGCTAATTTAAAAGATGGTTTCCACTGACATAACGAACAGCATCAACACCAGTATAACATCATCGTGATCTTGATTTCCTAGGAACTATGGTTAGCTATAGCACAGCTATAAACACAGTTGGGACTCAAATTCACACAGAAAAAACACCAGACTTTAGGTAGATGGAGCACAGAAAAGTAATGTCCAATGAAATGTGCAAAGATCGTGTATTCAGGAGTAGAGTCGTGTACCAGGGATCGTCCAATTGCGAAACCCACATGCAAGAAAATGTGGTATGCCTCTGCCCAATTGACCCTTGCCCCCGCCCTCTTCCACCCTCTTTGCCATCTCTCCAACCTTCTCCCAATGAGCCAAGACCCCACCCACAGACCAAACCATAAAAACTGCAGTAGGCAATTGTTAGGGAGCACAGACGCGGACACCGCGTCCGACACCGACACTGATGGAAACATCGGACCCCGCAATTTTGAATAATAAATTTTGAACATCACAGGACACCGCTAAGTATCTACATGCATACATTATAATGGGAATGTTTATATAAGTTTCAAGCACATTCGCCCTCGTGGAAAAGTGAAACACCTACTATAAACCATAAATTAGAGTCAAGTTTATTGTCCTCCAGACCTCCATCATCAACCTCTTCTATGCACACCCTTGTCAACTAAGAGATTCATCTTCTACGTTAGACAGCCTTCGTCGAAGAGCCTTATCTCCCTTTCAGTTAGGCACAAGTCGATTGGAATACAATCTACCATTGGGGTTTGTTAGCCTTCCAATTTATAATACGACCCCAACTTTCCCTAGCATTCCACCATGGCCCTCAATTAAGTTTAAAAATATGAAGTTTTGCCCCGTAGGTGTCGGACACTTCTGTGTAAGGTGTCCGACACGCTGTCCGATAATAAACGAAAGCACCCGGACACAGCCGAGAGGTGTCAGACACACGTGTCCGGAGGAGCCTCCGGGCTTTTGGTGGTGGTGGTCGTGGGGGGGGGGGGGGGGTGTCGGGTGTCAGTAGGTGTCGAACACAATACCTTGACCTAGAAGAGGTGTCCATGCTTCCTAGCAGGGTGCCAGTGTCCAACATGAAGAGATGAGCCCAACTTGACCTAAAATAACAGTTGTGCGTCTAACACAACTCACACATGCACCTCATCAGGAAATGCCAACCCAAGGCATGGGCTACATATTGACCCATTCAGATATGTTGAATGGTGCACTTAATATGTTGCATACATGCACGCTGAGTTGCACATATGGACGAGTACCAAAACACATGTATACTCTTGGTGTTTGCATTGAGGCAAAAAGTTTGGTTGTTTTAGTCAAGGACCACAAAAATACTCACACCTCAGACCAATCAATCAAGGGCCACATATATAACGGAGAAAGACAGACCATAACTTATCAACAGATACAGTCCAATCAATCAATAATCACGAAGTACACCAAGTCTCGAATCATGCAACATTCTCTTTATATCCAGTTGACCTGGATAGTTAAAATCCTCTAGAAACACTCATTATTCACGCCAATTCTTAACTGCGTATTTTCAATTCCAGATGCATTGGCAACTCCAGTTTTGAGGGTCAGTAAAAATATGCACTACCTTTATTAGTGGTACTATAAGGAGCAGCTATTAGTGGTGGTATTAGGAGCAGCATCCATGTTGTACACTAGAATCTCTCTGTCAAACATCAAGCCTATACTTCTAAATGCAGCCCTACAATTTAAGTTGGATTTTACTTTGTAATGCAACAGATACATTGTAGACACTCACTTCTACATAATTGAGAAAATACAAATCTCCACCCTAGGGCAGGCGAAATTGCTTATTCCTTGCAAGGAAACGTCATGCCCGCAGGAGATACAAGAAGAAGCTCTAAAGCTTTTTTAAAAACATTTAGATCTCAACAATTCCTATCTGGAAAACAAAAATCCTAAACTGCTAAATTGTCCATAACTACATGTATTAGTACAAGTAGTAAAAGTCCCAATCTTACCATTATGGTAATACATGAAATCCCACATGGAGTCAAAACCTCCAATGCAACTCCACGCATTTTAACCAAGTGTGCTGCATCACAACACTTCTATGTAGCATGAAGCAAGTACAAATTCTCAATCAAACTAAAGCTTTCAACTTGTTATAAAAATGACCAAAGATCACCCTATACCCTAAATTACATGGGTGAGAAGTCATCATAGCCTGCATACAAAAAACACCACCCTATATGTAAATCAATTCATGTCCGGCTTCAGACCTTTCTTTTAGCCTTTTATCTCATCTCTAGTGAGAGGTTCTCTTAGTTGGACAGGGGTACGGACATGTGCCCACCTTGCAGCAAAGAACAACAGAAATTCCAGATCTAGACAAGATATTATTTCACATGGGAACAAACAAAAATTAAATGATATATTTGATCCATTTGCTGTGTCCCGCTTCTTTCGTATTTAGAATTAGATGAATCCTATTCTTATGCCAGTATACGAGGCTGAAACTTTTCAAGAATGTTTTTTGTCCTACGCATGCTAGAGCACCCCTGTTTGTTTCATCAGTAAATAATAACAGAAGAAAAGTTATTCAACATCCAGATATGGGGATAGTAGTCATATAAAAAAGCTTCTGCTATGGTTAAGCATCTCAGATAGAACTATACAGCTATAATACTACCTGATTTTTTAAAATTGAATATGTGCCTTCGAATTTCTTCAACTTTCGCCCAACCACAACCCAAGGTTCCAATGTGGAGGTAAATTCCTGAGATACGAGGATCGTATGCAGCTTTCATAAAGTTTTCACAAATTTGAGGTAGCGATAATCCTGAAGAGAAATGGCTTTTGAGCTGCTCCGGTATCTGAAGACCAAATTAAAAGCAGCAGAAGATTACGAAACAAAAATCAAATTTGTCACCTATGGTCATGGAAGAAATATATGAGAGAGTTTCGCACCTCTTACAAACATATATATAGTGTATACTTTTGTTCATCAAGCAGCTAGCTTAAGCAAAACTAGTAGTTTCAACTTGCAAGTGCATGACTAATCATGTTCCGAACAGATCATGTATGCATTAGACACATGAACAAGTTTAACCAGCCACTGTAGATCTTCTACATCTAGCAAAGACTACAGTTTATAGATTCATAGCTGGTCTAATACTTCACATGTTCATGCTATAGTAACTAGGGTGGGCTTGATTTTCACGGCCAAATAAAAATTTTTGAATGTTGGATTCATTTCTTCCACATTCCAGATTCTGCATCAATTCGCACAAACCCTTCATCAAATCTAGCTACCAACCCCCACCTTCCGACGCGTATACACATAACAAAACTGGGGAACTGAGGAACTACGGAATTTTGCATTCCAACTGCTATTTCAGTATAAATCGTGTTCAGTCAGTAGTATCTTTGGAACTACGGCGTTGAAGGAATCCATGTCATGAACCGAATTTAGGTCCTTGAAATTATATAACAAAGAAACCGATGGATATTGGTCGGATTTCAAAAACATTCATGGGCACCCACCACCCATCTCCACCACGACCACAGTCATGTAACCGCCACTGCCACCACCATCAGCATCACTGCCACCGCCTCCCAGTTAAGCCACAGCGCCGTTCTCAGCCACACGACCATCGTCACCATGGCCACTGTAAACCGCCACTGTTACCATCATTATCACTGGCAGGCCACCGCCGCTACGTAACCGTTACCATCACGATCACCTGCGCGCCACCGACAGTCACCGCCATGACCACTAGTGCCGCCACATCACTACCACCACCGGTCCGCCACAGCACTGTCACCGTCACCTCCACCACCACGCAAGGCAAAATTCAAGCGTCTCCATTTGAAACGACGCATTCTTGTAACCTAACGGATAAGCAGCGAAAAGTAACGAACGAATTGACGTAGGGCGGTGGAATCCAAACCTGGCCACGCAAGTGCATCTGCAAGACGCTGCCCTGGCGAACCCGCTGCCACGGCATCACCACGCCCGCGATGAACATCCGCAGCTTGACGGCGCACCTCTTCCACGCTCCAAACCTCTCGAGTTCAAACTGGCCGCTCGGATAACCGTCTCCGCCACCTGTCCGCCCCTCGGACGACGTGGGACCGGCTTCGGCGGACGAGTGGAAGGCAGCACGCAGAACCGACAGGCTCCGGCGGTGGAACAGGCTGTGGCTTGAGAAACGGACAGTTCGGAGTAGCAGCGACATTTTTTTTGTTTCAAGAATGGAGAAGAGGGATGGATCGAAGGAAGGAGAAGCAAAGAAGCTCCCATTGCATTCCTTGATCGTTGGGCAAGCGTGCACTTTGTCTTCTCTAATGTTTGGGAAGCTACCAGAATTAGTGGCCGTTTGGATCGATTTAAATCGGAATCCATTTTTAAAATTAATTTTAATTCATTTTAAGCATTATAAAAAATTAATAAAAAAAAGATTAAAGCATGTTTAACGTGACAAAATTGAAATGAAACATTTAATGTCTGTTTGAAAGTAAAGAAAGATATTTTGATAATTCTCTCAATCAAACCCGAATCTCAAAACTAGATGAAGAGCCCGTAAAATTTTAATTATTTTTCAAAATCAGATTATATACTTTAAACAGAATCACTTTATTGGTGATTAACAAAAGTAGTTGTAAAATAACTTAACTTAAAATTATAAAAGTACTTGGATAAATAATTTCACTATGACAAAATGACCATAAAAGACACTTACAACTTTATCACTTACAACTTTGTCAAACAGACTCTAAAACTTCTTCTTTAACCACTATTCCAATAACTTCGTATGTCCAACAATTAGCACTTTTACTCCATTCATAATGCTTCTTCCTTTTAGATCTTCATTTTTTTGTAAGAATGAGAACGTACAAATAAGTGGTCAAAATTTCAGATGCGTAGGAGAAAAAAGCTACTACTAAGAAAGTGTTTGAGATTTTATTCTAAAATGATAAAACCTGATTAAATCAAGTTTGAAGTGTTTGGCAAAAAGAAGCAAACTGATTAATAAATCTGGTCCAATATACTCAAAACTGATGAAATTCATAATCCTCATTTTTTTTATTAAGATTTATAAGGTGTTTGGGATTAATTTTGACATAGTCAAACTTGATTTAATTTAGATTAAACCAGATTTGTGAGTGTTTGGCAAAATAGATTAAAAGATTTTATCTGCCTCAAAAAGTTCAAAATTGATTAAATCTATAATCCTCAAAAGTAAGAATTATGAAATAATTACTTTTCTCATAATCAGGTTTGACATTCTAATTTACCATATTATCCTCATATTTCTCACAAAAAGGACATCTCATATCATTTAACTAATTTGCAAAAGTTATTATAATATAAGCAATAATGTGAGATCATGAGTTTTTTTAATTTTAAAACTTTTGTAGATAGATGAAAATAATTTTTTGATAATTTACTTGTATAGTATTAGTTATACACAAATAAAAATTATCTTAACATCACCTTTCTAAATGGATAGTAAAAATTTATTTATTAAGGGTGTGTTTGAAATGACTTTCAGTTTTAGTCTTTTGTTTTCAAAAAGACAAAAACTAAAATCAATTTAGATTTTATTTTTTACAAAACAAATGGGTGTTTGATTACCCAGTTTTAATTTTGAATTTTTTCTTTTAGGTGTTTGATTACTCAATTTTGATTTTGAGTTTTTTTCTTTGATGGTGGTTGGGCGTGACGGTGGCCGGAGACAGTCGTGACAACAGGTGGCAGCAAGCGGTGGCTATGGGAAAGGAAGGGGCGAAAGGGGGGGGGGGGGGGGGGGGGTTTGAGGCGGTCTTATAACAAAAATCAAAACTGGGAACCCAAAACTCTAAAATGAAAATTTTTAAAAATTTTAAAACTGAAGGAAAAAAAAATTCAAAAACTGTGTCTAACGCGTTTCTGAAAACGAAATGATTTTCAAACAGGACCAAAGTTTTCAAAAACAGCCCAATATGAAAAACTGGTTTATAAAACTGAAGGAAAGAAAAAACGATGTGAATCAAACATCAATATTTTTTTTCAATTTCTAGAACTGGACAAAAAATTGAAAAAAAAATTAATAATTTCAAACACTACCTTAATTGTAACAAGGTGGAGTGATTTTCTTTAGCATTAGTAAATTTCTAATAATGACCTTCTTTAACTTCTCTTTAACCAAAAACGTAGTATACTAGAGTATAAAAGGGTATAGTTGAAATTTCAAATAATATACATACTCCACCGTAAAGGTGTTTTTCCCTAAAATTGCCTCTGAACTAAACAATATATGTATCTTTAAATGTTCACTTTTGCAAAAAAAATAAAAAAATTTGTTTAATGTCCTTGAATACGAAATGTTAGTAATATTTTTACGTCATCACCTACAGTAAAGATATATGTTTTTCAGAAAAAAAGTGCGAAAAGCATAGTTTGAAAAAAGTGTAAAGCATTAATATTAATTTAAATATTTTCCATCAACCCCTTTTATATTTTTTCTTTGTACAACTTCACCAAAATGATTTTGTATTCTTATTTTTTCCCGATAATAACAGAATCACCCAGTCTATGTGCCTTTCTTCTACACTTCTACCTTACTGCAACTCTAATAATTACAATTTATTACCATATTTATTATGCAATGTTGTTTTCTAACTAAGAAAAATTGGTCCACCAACACTACCTGTGGCTGTGGATCGGTCCTCCTATAAATTTGGTCGTCCAAAGATTTGGTCGTATCACATGTCAAATCAACTTACACACCTGTGCTAAGTGACCTTTTCGGGGTGGATCGAAGGCACACCATTCACGGCCTCCGGCTCCGGCCTAACTTGAACCAGCGACCCTAAGCTAATGAATGGAGCAAAGCAGTGATTTGAAATAGCAAGAAATCATGAGATTCATTTTATTTTCAAGAATGACTGTTAGGATGGATAAGATGCGGAAAACGGACACCGGAAACGGCTAGTAGTCACCGAACAAAATTTCGATCTATAGCTTCTCTGGAGCTAAATTAGGGATAGCTGCTGATGCCTACTATCATCGTTGGGTTGTGCCCTCATTTGTTGCTGCCAATGTGACTCTCAAGTTGACGGTGGAATCTCCCAGTGTTGTGGCAATGGACCGACATCGTATATGATTTCTCTATGGCAGGACCAGACAAGCTTTATTGCCTCGGGGGTCCCTATTCCCGCTCCTCTGGGATCTCCAGCAGGCCCAAACCTGAAGCAGACGGTCATTTCTCACATCGTCAACAACTCACGAGTCCAGGACAAGACCCGAATGAAAAGAAACAATTACTTCCGAGTTTCTACTAACCAGTGATTCTGTGGGGCCCCCGTCGTTCTTGCTCTCAGTCCAGCATAAGTAGTTCCATTGACAGATTTCCCAAGAACTTCCTGCAAATTGGGTTTTGCAATCAGCAGATTGAACCTTTTGAAAACTAATCCCAAGGTCGTTCAGCAAGAGTATTTTTACTAATTATATTGTAACCAATTCCAGAGTCATCTAGCAAAATAAGCATGTTACACGATCATAAGTGACTTGGCTCCCCTCATTACTATGTTCGGGTAAAAGATCAAGAAACAATTACCCTCCTTCCTCAAATTTTAGCTATAGGTGAACTCTTATATCCAATTCAAGAAATCTAACACAATACAGGTACAAAACTCATATTAACTCGGCAGATCTTAGTGAACTCTTGAGTCTTTGAACTACAAGCTTATACAGTACAGTTGACACCCTGCAGCGAGCCAGCCAGTCCAAGATGACCAAGGCAAACTCCCAAAATCCATGCAATCCAAAAATCTTGGCCGGCTATATGGTTGAACGTTTTATATGTCAGCACTATTTGAATGAAGTAATCTGTGTAGAGTTTACACCACCTAAACATCACAAAACCTGACGATGTACAATTTAGGTTACGATATACAGTTTAGGTTAAACTACCTAAACTTTGCTATGGTGAGGGGTTCAAATAACTTAAGCAGCACTCAATGTCTACACGACAGAGTAAACATGCAATTAAAAAGATGCCATACTAATGTCTACACACAGTGGACAACACACTGATGCCAAATTAATGTCTACAGGGTAAACATGCAACACACTGATGCCAAATTAATGTTTACAGGGTAAACATGCAATTAGAACCTAATGCACAGGCTGCAAATTGACTTGAAAATAAGGTTTATCACCGAGTCGTGCCTGCAGAAACAGCAGATTATTCGACACCACAGCAGCCGTTAAATGGGCATGCATCCTTTCAAGGGCATCCAACACCAGTGAGAGCTGATTATCTTTGTATTCAGTAATAATCTGATAACAGAGAAAAAATTTCAGTAAGGCAAGAGTTTCCCCCAACCACTGTCACATACATACTACTACCACATACACCCAAGACCACCCCACCCACGTGCTCGCGGGGGGTGGGGTGGGGGCCGGGGGGGGGGGGGGGGGGGTTTGACATGCAAATATTGTTCCTATATTCATGCCCTTTTATCTGTCTGGTTAGCTTGACAGCATAAGTATACTACGTTATCATCTGGCATTTGAATACTAGCACAACTCGTCTTAACATTGTACAGAAAACCTAAACATTTGACTATGTTAAATCCATCAAGAAAGATTTCACAAAGAGAAACGTAAAAGGGAGAAACCCTGAGTTATGTGGAGTAATTTCATTCAGATTCTACTTCAATTGGATTGTTTTGCTCGTAAAACTTTCTTACTCACCTGGAATGGTCCGAATATTTCTCTTGTTACAAGGTCATAATTCACGTCTTTCAGCATTTGTTCGAGTGGCACAAAAACGGCAGTTGGTTCTATAGCTCCATAGACGGGAGGAATAGAATGACCATCTAAAGCTTCACCGCCAAAAAGTAGCTTTGATCCTGGTATCTGAAGCAATTTATTCATGTGCTCTAACATTGCTTCCGTTGTAAACTGCAATATAAAGAGCCACATCCACATTAAGATCGAGTGGAAGAGTAAAAGAAGAAACAGGTGCTTAATCTCAAGATCACATAAATAAGCCACATCAATTGATTGTAGGTGGGTCCGACCACCTTTTAGCCATAAAAAAATTCAAATGAATCTCATCATCATGTGTATCTTATCGAGACCATTTCTAACCAAGCAAAATGAAATAATTATAGAAGGTAGTTAACAGATAGAAGTAAAAATGAGCATTAGAAGGCAATTTATTTCCCTACATAGTACAAAAAAGTAGTCAGATTCGCACAACCATCTCCTATGAGCCATATTTTGTTAGTGTTAAGCAAAGGAGGAGTTATCTATGACAATCTAGGCACGTAACTTTTTCCTGATGATAAAGCAAGCACACTTACAGTAAGGACAGGGCCAATAGTCAAATCTTCGAGCTTCCTCCTCGCAGCAAGATCATTCAGTTTATTTACGAGCGAACTTTTGGTCCAGTTCTACATAAGGTTTTTAAAAAAAATCATGAAGGAAGAAGAATGAATAAAATCGATAGAGAATGAATTTTTGATCTAGTGTGATAGCTGGAAGATCTATCCAAACTCCAAAGGACAGAGAGGATAAAGGCAACGACATGCAGGAAGAGAAGAAAAGTTCATCCCAAGATCAAGACCTTCAGAGACAAAAATGCTAAGCTAATACAAAACACCAACATGAAGTAGCAAACCTCATGCATGAATAGTATTGATTGGGCAGAGCACTTTTGACCACTACATGCATATGCATCCTGATCACAGACCCATGCGACATAATCTACCTGCCTTTCAAAAACCAGGAATCAGTGAATCAACTTCTTTACATTTGAAACACAAATATCATATGGAGAAAGCTGCAAAATGTACAGCTGAAATTTTGCATTAGTAAACCTCATGAACATCAGGTCCTAGAATTTTCCAGTCAAATCCAGCATCTTCCAATTTAATACGACCCTTTAAGTCCACAGCCAACTTATCTGCCACTCTTGAGCTACCTGTGAAGAGAGTCATGCGTGGTTTTGCCTGAAAAATTAACGCGTGAAGAGTCATGCATGGTTAGAGATGGTAAAAGTTTGTTGGTGCAAACTTTAATGATTGTGTGTAATAGCACAAGACCAAGAATGCTTCTTCCCTAGTGATCTCCTCATATATAAAATAATAAACCATGCTTGATCAACAGTCATGCTGTATTCTCTACAGAGGCTGAAAAGTAGGGGTAAGGATCCTCTGCTGTAACAGCTTTGGCGACAGATGGTTGTTACCGCTAAAACTGTATTATTGCTGTTGCTAAAACTTTTAGTGACATTCTTTTGGAGATAAAATGCATTTAGTGACACTTTAAAGTTACAGCAAAGGTGCTGTGCAGCAGACGATCCTTATTCAAAAGTAGCAAAGTTAATGAATTCTGGTCTTTATGTGAGTCAAGAAAGGCAGCACCTAAATACCATTCCCATATTTTGATAAGTTCATTATATAGCTTACAACAAGTTATGTATGATATTTTTGTTCACCCAAAAGCCCTCTTCTTAAAGTTGACTAATAATAAGTATCTAATCAACAGCCTGAACAATATGCATATGCTGTCCTGTAAAATGTTTCTTTCTTTTAACTGGGTTGTGGATGCTCCCTTCGAGTACCAAGCAACCAGTTCCCATTGAGCAACTTGTGCCCACAAAATATGCTTATCTGCCTGCAAACTGATGCAATACCGGCTAGAAAAGGCTTTGGAACTATCGCACTTACGAGTAAAATCTGTCCTGTGTAATTGTGGTTCATTTGTAATTAGTACAATCGGGTACTAACAACTCCAAATGCTTTCGCTTACCTTTCAGGGTTCACTTTTTAAACTGTCACTCAAATTTCCAAAAGCACAAGTTTGAAAATCCTGCAAAGCTGCAGAAGGTATAACTTCTTAAACCAAGCCATTGCAGACCCCAAATCATCATCTAAAACACCTAAAATTTCTTTCTAGTCTTTCAAACCTTATCCTGCAGGTTCTCTAAAATCTTGCCCATCACAGAAGCTACTTAGGAAGCATTAGTTTTCAGAGTTAGGAGTTGAACTCAAAGGTTCCTGGCCTTTTGTCTCATCGCCAGTTTTTTAGATCACTTTGTTTTGTGATGTGGAGAAATGCAAAACCGCATTCTAAATTTTGTATTCCGCTCAAGCTTATAAAGGCAGGAGAAGCCATATAACAACTGGATAACAATATTGTAATGCCATGGAATAAGATGCTATGACAGTGTTCTTTACGAAAAGAGTTAAAAGAAATGATGCAGCCACGTAAACAATCTTATCCTTGCATAAGGTCCTTTCCACATCAACATCATACGCGTGTGCATTGATAAAGTTTCATTGCATTAATCTGTGGAAAACCACTGAACCTCTCAACTACCGTCAACTAAAAGGCATAGAGGTACTCGTCAATCTTCCAAATCATCGTAGTAAAATTGTCCCAGTAAACCAACCTCTAACAAGAGCTTGTTCATTGTCTTCCCATCAGAGTTGATAAAGTCAACATCGTCCATAGGCAAGCCACAACCGTGGAGCAACCGAAGCATTTGTTCCATGACAATGCATACCTAAGAAAATTAAAATATTCTCTATGTTACAGTTGCAGGGAAATGATATTAAAAGATGTGTCAAACCGGTAAATGTCAAGTAAAACCCCAAAAATTAGAACGGAAGGAAATAATTTAAATGAGGTGTCAAGAGTCCAACTCTAGCAGACAATTTGTAGAACCACTAACTTAATGTTCCTCTGCCTGCCATAAGAGCTATCATTCTCCTCTTCCTAAACATGTACAATATATACATTATTAAACTTTTATGATTATAAGCTCATGCAAGTTGCAATCAAACAATAAATTTGCACCCACTAGAGTGGTGGCAGGGCATAACTTCAATTTTTAGAAGAATTACAACTAATATTTCAGGCCACTAAAGAATGTCGCAGGGTTGAGGGGGTTTCATGATAGATAGGAATTGGAGACCTGCCTTATGGGCCCTCAGACAGAAGTGGGGCACGTATGCGCATACGTACAAGCAAGCACATATTGCTACATGTGTGAGCCACTTCCCTTTATTTCAGGCTGTTCTATTGCTTAGTGGCAAGTTCGAGCTACTGTGACTATTTGCGAGCCCTTGAAGGTATTGTGGCAAAAAGACTTCATTCTTTAATTGTGCTCCTTGAAAGTAAAAGATTTTTCACGTTCTTCATCAGCCTTCAGTCACTCTGCCTTGCAGCAGGGGGGTGGGGGAAAACATGGAGTTCCAGTTATCATCACATTTCTTTCTAGTGCTCCTCCTAGTCTTCTTCTTGTGTGCTCATGCGGGATAGGATTCGGAGAGATGTGAACTATTTTAATGACTTCTATTGTACTGGTACACATCCTGTTCAACTGATAAGTGAGTATGTATCATTATACAAGCTGGAAATTTCTGTCTGACCCACTTTGAGGCTTCGGAAATATTCATCTTCCAACATTAGATTTGTATGAGCACAAAGAAACTAAATCCAGAATCATCATTGATGTACAATTATTACCAACATGCTATGCATACAAAACTAAGTTATGCAATCCATATTACTATGTATGTTTGTTCAGAAAGCTAAAAGAGACCCCCCTGGCCCAACCCTAGACACTCTAAGATCCTTTTTCAAACCCGCTCCCATTTCGATCAAGAGATAGATATGCATCCATTCATTTAGAATTAGGAGTAATAGCATGGAATATCTAGTGTCGCTGTCTAATGTTTCAGTACATAAAGTTCCATGGATTCTGTAACTAATTACTAAATACTAGAGAATTGAGTACTAGATCCCCACTAAGTAGCATGTTTCGCATTTGTCAAAGAAATTTTGCAATTATACCTTGCTATCAACTTTAAGAACAGGCTTGTTTCCCATATAAAGTGCACCCATCAGCTGAAGCACAGGAATCTCGAGAGGAAAATTGAACGGAGTGATGATTGCAACCTGCACAAGAATTATATGAATGTGCAAGTTACGAACGTAAATAACTGATGACTTATACAAACTGGATTTTCTATATGTTCTAAAAAGTTTTATGTTCCACAAAGGAAGCAATGGCTACATAAATGCATATAAATGTAGTTTCCCTCTTTAAAGTAGTTAAGATTTAAACAGATGGATCTAACCAATCTAACCTTGAAGCTTCCTCCATCACGCTTAAGTACACTGATGCTGTCTTTCAAGAATATTCAAAAAATGCATGCAGCTCAGTCAACTGTTATAATCAAGTACCCGGGCAGCTCTCATTTTCTTTACTATCCAATAATCATCACAACAAAACAAGTTCTTGCTTATTGAAATAGGGTAGAAGGTAGCAACGAAAAAATATACTAGGCTATCCAGCATAAACTGCACCATATGCATAAGACGTTCTCAGTTCCACCCTTATAAGACATGCTTAAAGTCTCTTGACTGAAACAAAAAGTGAACAATATCTCTCAACTGTGGTCCAAATCATTCAATACAGGTAGCATTAGATTGGTACTGAGGATCTGCATCTAGGATGACTTACAGGACCATAAGGCCAGCGAAAACCATGACTTTGTTGCCCAAGATGGTTTCCAGGTACTGCAAAAGACCTTGCCAGGAAACGAACCTGCCAGACATGTAGCAAAAGGGATACTTGGAAAAAACTTGTAAAATGGAAAGAACTGAGTTTATGAAGAGTCACAATGTCAAACAACTTCCTGTTTGAGTAGAGGAACCGATTTCCAAAATTGTTGAAGTCTATGAGCTATGGCATTAAAAGAGAAAACGTAAAGATAAATGAAGAGAGAGAATTGCTTCAATTTAAAAACAAGTAGGCACATTACAGAAGAAATCAGTAAACTTATTTAATAAGTAAATCATTAAACTAAATTACAGTGAGCTTGATATCAGTAGTTCATTCGATGTGACAACATTTTCCTTTTCATTTTTTTTCCTAGGTCAATGAGCTCAAAGTCTTAGAGGCTTCAATTGGAAAGATCCCCTTGTACCTGATCACCAGAAAAATTCTCCAGAAACTTTTGAGTAACATAAACTTCACCAAGAGCCTGCTGGTAACTCTTCGGGGCAACCCTTTGTATTAACCTCGTGAAGAAATCGGAAACCTGCATGCATGATACAAATTCTAATAATTGAAAAAGTGATATCACAACTGACAAGTTAACCAAACGAATTTTACTTTTCAACATTAGAGACAGTGAGTGAAGAGAGTCCTTTTGCATAGAATCCAATACCTTAGGAAGTGAAAGCATGTGAGCTGCCTTTGTAGATATGTCTCCATACAGAAGATACCTGAAAAGACATGGTTGGTATAATAACAGAAAACCCCCAACATTCTTAGATGATCTAAGATCAGACATCGAACATCATTTCACTCTTTTAACCCATTACATACATGATCATAGGACAGAAAGCTAAGAACAAAAGGAAGCGAATATAATGATGGAAGGAAGACTTAGTAACATAAACCTCTCTGGTGCTTTAAATGGATTATGTAGACCATGTTTGGGGCAGTTGGACAAGCTCTCCACAAATGGCTGAGTAGAAGTAAAGAGTTAGTAACAAGGATATTTGGGTCAAGTTAAAATCTTTACGAAAAGTTAGACCAAGACAAGATATTGCTTGAGTTGTGAGAACCGATACTTGAATGGCTGCCAAGAGCACAAAGGATATCTCATAAGAAAGAATACAGGTTGACTATTTACAATAGATTAAGCTAAATACCTGGATTCCAGTTTCATCTATTTCTGAAACTTTAATGAATGATTCCCCATTCAAAGGATCCAAAAGTGTATTCCAATTAGAAGATTTCGTCCATTTTCCCTGCACTGGAAAGGATGACAACCCAAATTTGTAATGATTGACCATCCGAGTTGATTCGAAACTCATAAATGAGCCCAACAACAGAAGTACAATTAATCGAATTTATTTGCTTTAAGCTACTGGGTCATCAAGTATTACCTTCACCAGACTAATATTGTGAAAGATTTGATGTGACTGATTAAACAAGATATCAAATACTTAAGCCAAGATATTTCTGTTGTTTCCACATTGGCCATAAGGAGATAAATAACTGTCATGTAGCAATATGAGACGAGTAAAATATATTAGGAGCAAAATTATCCATCCTCGTACTGAGAAGTTTGTTTCTGCAGTACGGGTTGGAATCATTTTTGTGCAAATGAATGACACAAGTTAGTCAAGTTGCAGTGCATACCCAAGTTGTGTACTTCAGCAGGTTGGGAACCTGAAATCTCTTCAACTTCTATGGTGGCAAAAGGTAGAGAATGTGCGGATCTGCATAACCAGAAGAAAAAGGAATTAATGTGAAGGGAAGACGACTGGTAGTCAATATCCAAAGAGACTGCTTTGGACTCTGTTCGGCAAAAATGGCATGACATAACCAACACCCTACCAATTCAAACACAGCCTTTTAGACAACACAGCTATGCACTTACAAAGGAGGTGTCATCTAGTACAAGCATTCCAAACATGGCAATGCCAGAAGCTTAACAAAATTATGTCCAAAATTTTCTTGTGAGGAGGCAAAGTATTAACAGTGCCACTGTAGCTGTAGTGCAGGCAAACCTCTGCCCGTACATTTAAAAAGAGACTTTTCCTCGTTGAGCTCCGAAGTTCTTTGGTCCTTCGAGTTCTCAAACGCAATTCCTTCTTGAGGACTCTCTGTCTCTCCTACAGTAGCTATACTACCATAGGAGTTATACTCTAGAAATGGACCCTAGTTGCTGTGGCATTATTGTTACTTAGTACTCTAAAATTCTGAACTCCGAACTCCAGGCTCGTGATAATCATCCCAAGTAGCGAGACAGTGTTTGTAAACAGTCAAAAACAAAGATCCATTTTTTTTTAATTCACTATCTCACGCATCTACCACATGAAATCCAATTCGACTGTCCAGTCTAACAAGAATAAGACAATCGTGCTAATTATCTGCCCTGTGCTACCAAAAGTGAATTTATATGCTTTAATCATTACCTCACGCACCGAATCTACCACATGAAATCCAATTCAATTGTCCAGTCTAACAAGAATGACATAATCATGCTAACTATCTCCCCAGTGCCACCAAAAGTGAATTTATATGCACTGACAAGCCACTTATAGCCTGACACTCCTTTTGGTTGCCATTTCATGTTATTCTGTTCTTGTTTGGACATCATTTTCAAATTGGTTTTCAAAGACAACAAATACAAACACTAGATGCAAACATATTATTTACGTCCCAGTCATTTCGACTTATAAATATGCGGATTAATGTTCCAAATGTTTTGTCTTACTAAATTTAATTATTCTTGTGATACCGAATGCGGTTTCCAAACAAGTTCTACATGTTTTTCTGTTTTCTGAAAAGGCATCTTTTTTCATATATACAAAAACATGAAAATGAAAATGACAAAAAAGGAAATCATAACCAAACAGAGCGGAATTTAGCAATTGACAGTCTTAAACTGGCTAAAATTTCAGATAATGTAACAAAAGGTGGTGCACCCACTATATTGTCAGAATGCTCTCCCTCTTTTTGGCCCTCTTCTTATTCATCCATCTAATGATGTGTAATTCACACAAAAAGTGAAGACAATTAAATGAAACACTAGTAAGGTCTTGAGAAAACCTCAAACATGAAGGCAGGGCTTGGTGTGCACTAACAAAAAAAGAAGGCAGGGTTTAGTGTGTTTACAACATCACAATCACAATGTCCAAAGAAGCGGAACAAACCCGATGATCAGCACAAGCAAAAACCCGGAAACGTTAAACTCAAATCCATCTTGCAATTGAACACGCACCCATCAAACTGCTAAAAATGAAGGACCAAATTACCTTGTGGAGTTGAATGAGCTGAACCAATTTCTTAAAACCGTTTGGGGAGCTCTCCTCCGCAGCTCCGTGCAAACTCGTAATCTGTGCATGGTGTTTGATGGGGTGGGAATAAGATCGAACGGCTTGCACACTCAATATTCCTTCAAAGTAGAAGCTTTACCGAAGAAGATTAGAGATGTCAAATGGGCCGGGAGGTTCCCGGGCTGGACCGACCCGAACCGAAAAAGCCCGGTCTGACCCGATCCTGTAATAAACCGTGCAGGCCTGCGGATAAAGGGCCTCGGACCTGGCCAAGGTTTCACCGAAACATGGCTCGGGCCAGACCCGACCCTAAAAAAGTCAGAAATTGGGCCCGATTTTGGCCCAAAATTGGGCCTTTTCTGACCCAAAATTTGGCCCCCCTGTTTGGCTGTTTCATTTCTCTTCTCGTTTCTTGTTTTCTCTCTTGGACCTCTGGGTTCTTCTTTCTTTCTCGAAAGGGAAAGGTTTTCCTTTTTTTTTTCCCTTCATTATCTTTCACCCGAGACATCCATTATCCACATATTCATATTTTAGCATTTAACTAGCTTAGTCATTGTAACAAGGAGGAGGTGGCAAGACAATAAAACATGATTTTTTATTATTTTTTATAAAATTACACAAATGTCCCTAAACTTTACGTATTTATAAAAACACCCCAAACTTTGAGAGTCATGGTGATATTATTGAGAAACGTCTCTATAAGAATATTTTTGCTTCGCACTTCGGATAATTAGCAATCATTTTTCTGTAGACTTTCGGACGAAGAAACGTAATCTTGGGACATATTTTGAGATCGAGATTTGTGTACTATTCGAATTATACTTACAAGATTTTCTTTGATTGCACGAATTTGACAAATCTCATATTCACGTCTCTTACTAAAACAACAAGAATTGGCACACAAAAAAGAAAACATTTTTTTGCTCTAATTCCTTTTTAGCATTGAGCGCATCAACAATAAAGTTTTTCGAGCGTCAACCCATTATTAAAAGTAAAAGTAGCCTACAACAGTTTGCTCTATATAACGATTATTGTCGCTAAATGTTATTAGTGTCATTTTGCATGCATTCTTTTAACAATTGTTTTAGCATTACAATCGTTTTGCATACATTCTCTTAAGAATTATTTTAGCGTTACAAAATAAAAGTTACTAGACATATTTAAAAGGAAATACTCGTGTAGTAACCAATTCATTTTTTCCAATTCAAGATAAATTTATGAGGAAGTGGTATCTCTAATAAAACAACATTATGAGTAAAGAGGAATAATTATAGCCAATAAAAGAAAGAAAACTACACACACAAAAATTGGGCCTGGGCCCGGCCCAAGCCGGCCCTAAATATTAGGCCTAGGGCCAGGGCTTGGACTGGGCCCATATATCCAGATTTCAGGCCCGGGCCCGGCCCATTTTTCAGTCACCAGGTCCGGCCCCAGCCCATTTTGTTGGAGGCCCGTTGGGCTTGGGCCGGGCCAGCCCAAGCCCAGCCCATTTGACACCTCTACTGTACATGGGAGGGCTAAGGTTGTGTCACCGTCAGCACGTTTGTTTGTTTATTTTGAGTTCATAAAGCGCTGTCATTTGCGTTCCCAATGATATGTTTCCTTTGTCTATGTAAAATCGTTTTATGATCCAATGTGCTCCGACGTCGCAGCTCTCTGTAGGCTTTTTGGGTAATTTTTTTTGGTTTTTATTGATATATATTGACTTTCACATAGCCGTTTTGACTGTTATAAATTTAAAAAGTAAAGATAAAGCTAACTGAGATGATAACAAGTAAAATTTTCTTTTATTCAAGGTTTTGGGTATCTAGATGGGGACACTTTCAATCTGACTTTACAAAAATTGTGCAAAATATTGAATGGATGTGATTACAAATAAGACTGATATGATAGAATGAGACTAGTCGGAATTTTTGGTTCCAGCTTCTTCCATAAAAGTCATATGAACTTTAGTCACGAAAAAGAAAACAAAATATATGAAGTCCGATTATAACCAATACAATGTCTTTTTAGAATACAAGAACAATTTAATTTATTTAATTGTAGCCAATACCTTTATTTAATGAACCTGATATGGTGGCAAGTCAAATTTTCTTTTATTCAAGGTTTTGGGTATCTAGATGGAGACACTTTCGATCTGACTTTACAAAAATTGTGCAAAATATTGAATGGATGTGATTGCAAATAAGACTGATATGATAGAAGATGAGACTAGTCAGAATCTTTGGTTCCAGCTTCTTGGATGAACTTAAGTCACGAAAAAGAAAACAAAATATATGAAGTCCGATTATAACCAATACAATTGTCTTTTTAGAATACAAGAACAATTTAATTTATGAGAGTATTATCCAACTATACATATACATATATTTAAATAATAATAGAGCAAAAATATCAACTTTTTTTTTTCACACTCAAATTAAAGTTCTTTTTTTATATCAACTCTCAACTCTCGATGCCTGCAAATACAATTTGAGGGTTAGATAGAGATTACTATAAATTTAGGGGTAGTCCACTGCCTACCCATCATGATAAGGGGGACTTTCGGATTTGGCCTCAAAATCCGGGCTACGAAACCATAAAATCTGCACGAGGCCTTACCCGGGGTCGAACGTATGAGCACAAAACGGAATTAGAGCTAGATTTGGAAGCTTAGTTGCCCTCCGAAAAACGGTTCCTAATTTGGAAGGTTTCTCACGATAAGCCGTTCGTAGTATAATGTTCTGGTCACGGGTTTAGCACCGATCAAGATGTTTAAGTGGCCATGATTTTATTGTGCTTCAGTGTATTCATGATAGCTCTCAGATCAAATAAGTTTGGACGAAGACAAGCCCGCAAATTTCTACAGATTTCCGCTATTTTTTATGGTGCCAAAATAACTCCAAATCAAGTACTACTGAGGCTAGTTTTGCGGTACCTTGGACTAATATCTTCAGCTTCACCATCCACCAGGTACAGACCGGTAGTAATAAAATTTTATTTGAAAATTAAATTTGGTCCACAAAATCAATTAAAACCAAGGCACACCAACCGGCTAATGAATTCAACTGATTATTGACAAATAACTTGGCAAACCCTCTATTGAAATATCACAAAATGTGAATTTACTGGAAACCACTCCATCACCCTTTTATAAGTCTCAATCAATAGGGATGGGAGCTTGAATCAAATTTCCAGGAAAGCAGGGAGGGGTCTGTCATCCAAGATCAGATACCACCTCAAAATTTCCTAGTTGTGCCTTTGATCCAAAATCTGAGGATGGACTCGAACAAGCCTAAAGTTTGGGTCTAAAAAAGATTAACCTGAAATAGACAACTTATCTTATGAGCATGAAACACCTCCTACCATGCAGGGAGCCAGGGACGGGGGCTCATGGCATTTTGGGAACTTTTTTAGTTTTTTAAATAATGAATAATTATATTAATGGTATTTACAAAAATACCTTTATATTGTGACATTAATGTATTAGGATTTTTTTATTGGTTTTGTTCGTGTTATGGTTAAAAATTGACCGGGACCAAACGAGCACGCGAGCAGACCTACAAAGCACAACACGAGCAAACGGTGACACGTCGGGACCCCCAGAGGGGGCTCCGGCGGAGAGTCTCCGATACTTAAGTCAGTAAGCAATTCTGAGAGAGTATCTGAAAATACTAGATCGTTAAAAACTTACCTTCTTCCCCATTCCCACTCCCGTTTTATAGGAACGTATAAAAGGTCGGTTACCTTTTATTAATGGGGAGTTACTCTAATAAGTGGGAGGTTACCAGGATTTAATGGGCAGTTATTGCTTATAAATGAGATAGTGGAATGGTGGGCGAGTGCCATTCCCACTTCTCCAAGAATCGAGGACCCATTTTGGTGCCACGGGGTGGAGACAAGTGCAACCTTCCTACTGGTTGGTATTTTTTACCCATATCATTTGCCCCCCATTCCGTATTCTTTTGGGAGTAAGAATGCGGAATTAGGATGATTGTCGTCGCGTCGAATTTTGGGCCATTGTTTAAGGGTCCTCTGCGTTTGGAAGTTTACCAAAAGTAAAGGTCTCGTCTACTCGATTAGTCGAGTAGAGGCTTCAAAAGTGCTCGTCTACTCGGCTGGCCGAGTAGAGAGCATGGATGTACTCGTCTTGCTTGGCTGGTTGAGTAGAGTCTTAAAGGAGCTCATCTGCTGCGTTGCGCGAGTAGAGAGACAGACTAATGTGCTCGTCGCCTCGACCTAGCAAGCAGAGGCTTAGAGGCTCTAAAGGTGTTCGTCTGTTCGGCTTGGCGAGCAGAGAAACTGACTATAATTTGCTCATTTGCTCGCCTAGTGAGCAGAGGCTTAGAGGCTCTAAAGGCACTCGTCCACTTAGATTAGCGAGCAGAGAGACTGGCTCTGATGTGATCGTCTACTTGGCTTGGTTAGCAGAGAGATTGCGAGGCTCTAATGTGCTTGTCTGCTCGGCTTGGTGAGCAGAGACTGAGACCTCGGAGGGAGCTTGTATACTTAGCCGGGCGAGTAAAGGCAGAGGGGTCTAATGTGCTTGTCTGCTCGGCTTTGGAGCAGAGGCTTAGACCTCGAATAGAGCTCGTCTACTAGGCTAGGCGAGTAGAGGTAGAGAGGTCTAATGTGCTCATTTGCTTGGCTTTGTGAGCAGAGGCAGAGAGGTCTAATGTGCTCATTTGCTTGGCTTTGCTAGCAGAGGCAGAGAGGTCTAATGTGCTCATTTGCTCGGCTTTGCTAGTAGAGGCTTAGACCTCGAACGAAGCTCGTCTACTCGGCTAGGCGAGTAAAGGCAGAGAGGTCAAATGTGCTCATTTGCTTGGCTTTGTGAGCAGAGGTAGAGAGGTCTAATGTGCTCATTTGCTTGGCTTTGCTAGCAGAGGCAGAGGGGTCTAATGTGTTCGTTTGCTCGACTTTGCAAGCATAGGCTTAGACCTCAAATGAAGCTCGTCTACTCGGCTAGGCAAGTAACGGCAAAGGGGACTGATGTGCTCGTCTGCTCGATAGAGGCTAAGACCAAAGGAGCTCGTTTACTCGGCTAGAGCAAAGGTATGGGTCTAGTGCGCTCGTCTGCTCGGCAGAGGCTAAAACCAAAGGCACTTGTCTACTCTGCTTAAGCAGATGCATGGGTCTAGTGCACTCGTCTACTCGGTTAGAGCAGAGGCATGGGTCTAATGCGCTCGTCTACTCGGTAGAGGCTAAGACCAAAGGCGCTCGTCTACTCTGCTAGAGCAGAGGCATGGGTCTAGTATGCTCGTCTACTCGGCAAAGGCTAAGACCAAAGGCGCTCGTCTACTCGGCTAGAGCAGAGGCATGGGTCTAGTGCGCTCGTCTACTCGGCAGAGGCTAAGACCACAGGCGCTCGTCTATTCAGCTAGAGCAGAGGCATGGGTCTAGTGCGCTCGTCTGCTTTGTAAAGGCTAAGACCAAAGGCGCTTGTCTACTCGGCTAGAGCAGAGGTATGGGTCTAGTGCGCTCGCCTGCTCAGCTTTACGAGCAGAGGTTTAGATCTCGAATGGAGCTCATCTACTCGACTGGGCGAGTAGGGGCAAAGGCTTTATAGAGGATTTGAGTGAAGTACCGTGTCCACTAAGTTTTGTCAAAGTTTCTATCAAGGGGTAAAAGAGGGTAAACTTACCCTCCTGTTGTGCGGATTGATTGTCGCCATATGTTGGTCGTCCCAACGGTCATGTGATTTTAACTATTGGATTACAATAATATCTCTATATAGGGAGAACCCATTTAATTTCTCTTCACTTTATTTTTGAGTAGGTGAGACTTTGAGAGGCCTAAATGATCCCCTCTGCTCGGTCTAGCACTATTGGAGTTCTTCTACTCAGTTCGGCGAGTAGCGAGCTAGGAACTCGAAGGATCTCTGCTCTGTGAGGCTTACGTGACTCCTCGAGAAAGGAGTATGACTACTCAGTTGGGCCAAGTTTTAGGTGACTCTTTATAGAGATGACCACTGGTTGCTAGGCTAGAAAAACATAAATGTCCTTAGTAAAGGTGTGCCGAATGATAATTGGCTCTGTGACGCTGAGCTTCTCAAAGTTTCAGTCCTGACACTGGCTAGAGCACGACTGAGGTACTAACAAGTGAGCCTCGTAATATTTCTTCTTAGGTTGTTTATTCCAGGAATGACGACGCTTTTCGTCATTTAGAAAAAATGATGTGGCTATTATAACGATTTTGGTCATTCTCGTGATGCACGAGGCGAGATTATTTCCAAATTTGCAGTTTGAGTGACCTTGGATGTTAGGTGCAAAAGCTCTCAGCGTGATGATGATGAGGTTAGGTGAGGCGACATTGAATAGGTTGTCATTGACAAGTGGTGGTTTGTAATGCTCGATACATCTAAAAGGGATGATTGACCAAGGGTTTGCAACTGCTCTACAGATTTTTTGCACGACCTGAACGATGATGAACAGGTTGTGCTACTTAGCCATCGTATGATATTTTCGCACGGCCTAAATGATGACAGGCATGTTGTTTTGCTTAGCCATCGTATGAGGGGAAGTGCAGGCTCCGTGTGAGAATGGTTGCAGTCTATATATATATATATATATATATATATATATATATATATATATATATATATATATATATATATATATATATATATATATATATATATATAGCTGATCCGTTGATAGCGCTAGCAAAATAGGAGAAGTTGCTAGCGCGATCTGGCCATCCACGCGGGATCTGTGGACGGTCCAGATCTTTTTTTTGCATTTTTTTAAGTACGTCCGCTACATAATGTAGCGGATAAGTTTTTTTGACAAAAATACCCTCCAACTTCGTCTGCTACATTATGTAACGGACAGAGGCCATACTTTTGACTTTTTCTCTCTCCTCCTCTGACCACTTTTTCTGACTCTTTCTCTCTCTCTCTCTCTCTCTCTCTCTCTTTCTTTTTCTGACTCTTTCTCTCTCTTTTGATAGGAGATCATCATATGCAGAGAAACAGCACGATGACCCAACTGCTCTCTTCCTGGTAAATTGATCTTCTTGGTAAATTGATAACCAGCCTTGCTAACAAAATCTCCTCTACAATAATAAGAATGTGCCGGCAAGGGAGCAAACCCAACTGCTCTCTTCCTGGCCGAGCCCTCCTCAGAATCAGAAGCCTTCTTCAATGGGGCTTCACTGGTTGTGCGCTTGTAAAGGCCAAACCACTTCGCCAGCACGTACCCGTACCGTCTCCATGGCGGCATATGCATTTCCATGGTTTTCATAGACTCTTTGGTGGTGCTGCACATTGGCCTTACAACCCGCTTCAGCTCTTCCGCTTTGCCCACGAAAATTGGAGGCAATTCATCGAGCATCGACGCATAAAGGTCAGTTGGCCGGGCTATTTTGAACTCGCCGGCAAGAAAAGCTTCGACTATGTGCCGCGTTCCTGCAACGTTGACATCAACATACTCATAATCGTCGGATGAAAGCGGTCTGTTTCTCTCCCATAGATGCTGTACCAAAATCATCAAGATCAGCCATAGCTGCTGCATTAATAGAAAGAATCAAGATTGGTGGTGGCGGCGTGAAACGGAAGAACTACCACATCCAAGAATCCAACAATGATTCATCCCAGGTAATGTCTCCATCACCCACAACCACCACCACTCTGCCACCGTCGCTGAACCCATCACCACCACCATCCGAACCTCCGCATCCCCCAACCACCATGTGACCCTTTGCCGCCCCCAAACCTCAACGCAAGAGAAATCATGAATCTGAACATACGTGAATCTCTAAGTCCAATCAAAATAGAACAAATCTGGAGAAAAAATTAATGAAAAAAGATGCAGCGGTGCCCAATATGCTGAGGCTACGGTGGCGATGGAGCTAGAGATGTCAAACGGGCCGGGCGGCCACGGCCCGGCCCAGCCCGGCCCATTCATGAACAGGGCTGGCCCTGAGGAATTGGGCTTAGGGCCTGGGCTTGGACCAGGCCGAAAAATTCTGGGGAAAAGCCCGGGCCCGGCCCTGGCCCGGTTCCGGCCCCACCTGTTTGAATTTTTTTATTTTCCCCCCTTTCTCTCCCCCTTTTCCTCCAACGGATATATTCCCCCAAAATTCCACTTTTACCCCCCCAACAGCAATATAACGACTAGTTATGTGTTCAGATTTTATTAATAAAGATCACCAAGAAGAGTAAGAAAAGATTTAACATATAGCAAAAAAATAAAATGAGAGACAAATAAATATATCTATACATACATACATACATACATATATATGAATATTACATATAATGAAATAAAATGATAAAAATTAGATTTGTCAAAATTTGAAAATTGGACATGCCTAAAGATGAAATTTAAAATTGAATAACAAGAAAATTTTAAAAAAAGGGCCCGGACCGGCCCAAGCCTGGCCCTAGAAATTGGGCCTAGGGCTAGGGCCTGGACCGGGCCTAGCATTTCTCCTAAATCGGCCCGGCCCGGCCCGGCCAGGATGGCTGCGGCCCTGGCCCGGTTTCGCTTCAAGCCCGATGGGCCCGGGCCGGGTGGCCCAAGCCCGGCCCGTTTGACATCTCTAGGCAGAGCCGAGGCTACGGTTGCAATGTCGAGGCTGCTGTGGTGAACCTTGTCACTCTCTCTCTAAAGATGCTAGCGATGATGATGGATATGGAAGTTGGGGAGGCAAAGAAGAAGAACATGTAGTTCAGAGAGGGGAGAGAGAGAGATGAACAAGAGATGAGTTTTTTTTTCCTCTAAAGAGAGACAGAGTGTGTGAGAATTGATGTGGGGTTGGCAGATTGTCTGTCTTTTCTAAAATATGGTCCACTACATTATGTAGCGGACGATATTTTAGAAAAGACACTTGGAGATTGAGGGGTATATTCGTCAAAAATATCGTCCGCTACATAATATAGCAGACAGACTTAAAAAAAATTCAAAAAAAAAAGATCTGGACTGTCCACAGATCGCTCGTGGATGACCAGATCGCGCTAGCAACTTCTCCTATTTTGCTAGCGCTATCAATGGATCAGCTCCCTATATATATATATATATATATATATATATATATATATATATATATATATATATATATATATATATATATATATATATATATATATATATATATATATATAGCGGGCCGATCCACATCCACCGGTGGAGAAATAACAATTTCTCCACCGAACCGCAGGTAAGAGCAGCGGTTGGGCCACGTGGCGCAAAAGCTGTACGGCCACCGCATTAATGGCAAAAAAAGCACGAGAAATGGTGAGAAAAATGGTGAGAAAATGGCTGAGAGGAGAAAAAGGACACCAACCGCATGCACAACCAGCGGTTGGCATTAATATGCCCGCCACGTGCCGTCCCCCACCCCTGCCACGTGGCCCAACCCCATGGCCCCTGCCACGTGGCGTCCCCTCCCCCTGCCACGTGGCCCAACCGCAGGTGGCACCCGCGGTTGGTCCCCTCCCTCTGCCACGTGGCGTCCCCTCCCCCTGCCACGTGGCCCAACCGCCGGTACCACCCGCGGTTGGTCCCCTCCCTCTGCCACGTGGCGTCCCCTCCCCCTGCCACGTGGCCCAACCGCGGGTGGCACCCGCGGTTGGTCCCCTCCCTCTGCCACGTGGCGTCCCCTCCCCCTGCCACGTGGCCCAACCGCCGGTGGCACCCGCGGTTGGTCCCCTCCCTCTGCCACGTGGCGTCCCCTCCCCTCATCCGCAGGGCCCAACCGCTCCTACAACCCGCGGTTGGTCCCTCCCCCCTCCCCTGCCACGTGGCGCCCCCCCCCCCCCCCCCGCGTGATGCCCTGCCACGTGGCACCCCCCCGCGTGATGCCCCACCTGGTGTCCTTCCCCACGATGCCACGTGTCGTCCTTCCCTCCCCCGTGATGCCCAACGTGGTGTCCTTCTGCCGAATTTTTTTTTTTCAGCAGCCTTTGACCGCATAAACAACCACCCTTCCTCACTTTTTTCTGTCTTTTTTCTTCTCTCTTCCTCACTTCTCTCTTTATAATCCCCTCCCCCGAACCCTTCTTCTGCACTCTGCACTCTGTCATCTTTTACCAACTTCCTTCGTACTTCATATCTCACCTACATAATCTCCATAACAATACAAATCAAAAATTTTTACGCTAGAAGATCGGTGGATAACCGCTAGAAGATCGGTAGTTTTTTCTTTAAATACATCAAGTCACAACAAGTAAGTATTTTGAATTTCCTTATAATTCAATGTTAGGTTTATACAAATCAGCGTATTACATTTATAGATTCCAAAACAGCGATTTTTTAGGGTGCCAAATATAGACAGTTTTTCACGAATTTATAAAAAATAGCTAGAGCTAGATTTTGCCAAAATGCAAAAAAGAGACCCTAGTTATTCTTAAAGGATCTGTCTCAGGTAAAAATTTCAGATTTTTCCAAAGACTGGAAAGGGGTTAACTGATACGGGGAACCTTGTAACTCTGCAGTGTATTTTAAAATATCAAGCTAGCGCGATTTCGCGCGAAACTTTTATGAGAATCCTAGGATGTTGGGAAGTTCCATTCCCCAGGAATTCGGGCCATTCCGAAGCCGTTACCTATTTTTTTGGCCGAACGGCCCTTTAAGCGCTTGATCCGGACACCGGTTCGCGATTTTTGGGCGAAACCTCCGTAAAATACTTTTTATGTCAAGAATGAATTCAGGAAGCCTCAAGTAGCATTTCGAAGCACTTTTGATATTTTTTTATGCCAGGGGGCATTTCGGTAATTCCCCGCCCCGAGAGGGGTATTTCGGTAATTTTACAGTGCTAAGTTTTTTGACGGACTTTTTAGTCCAGAAATATAATTACAAAACCTGAAATGTTGTTTTGAAGCTGACGTGGCGCGCGTAGGGGTGTTTTGGTAATTTTCCCGCGCCAAGGGGTGTTTTGGTAATTTTCCCGTGCCAAGTCCATCAAACGACTTTTTAGTCCAGAAATGTAAGTAAACCACCTGAAATGTTGTTTTGAAGCTGGTTCGGGGGCTTTGGGGTGATAGTGAACGCTCAGGGGCATTTCGGTAATTTTCCGCTGATCGGGGGCTATTTTGCTAGGAAGGATCCAGCTTAAAATTCATACCTTAAAATAACTTTTAGTTCAGGAAAGGGTGTGAGACACCCGAAAACTTATTTTGTTCCAGATGTTCTGAACCTTGTGACGCACCGGCGATGACTGCCAGGGGATATTTTGCATAAGTAGCGGGTGTTTTGGTAACTTGCCCCCTTTAAAATTTTTCCTGATATATTTGGTATATAATTGACGTAATACATTTAAAAACTTGACTTTAAAGCTGTTTTGAGGTGTTGGAGGTGTAGGGGCCATCGGGCTATATATTGCTATATAACCACGTTGGCGCTAAATTCAGTGGGAACTAGCGTAATTAAGCGTTCGGAGTGGTGGGAATTGAGGATTTGTTTTAATACATTGAAATAATGACTATTGCTAATGTGTTGGTAAGCTAGGTTAAAGATCCAGTTATAGTTTTGGAATGTAAATATTATGGATATTATGGACGCTAAGTTGGTTTATAATTATATTTTGTTCTTAAAGGTATGAATTTCAGCTCTGGACCTCATGATACATCAATCCTATACGATGACGATGACCACGTCGCGAGGCACGTATTTGACGGTGTCGATAGGGGTGTTTTGGAAACAATTCAAAGCACAAGGCACCTTGAAGAGTGGGTACTAAACGAGGAACAAATACAGCTATTACACCGTCAAAATTTAACCCTGTTCACCGATCCCGGGAAATGGTCTCGACACGACGATTGCCTTATATCCGCTCTAGTTGAACGATGGAGGAGCGAGACGAACTCATTTCACTTCCGGTTTGGTGAAATGACTGTTACGTTAGAGGACGTCGGATTTATACTTGGAATCCCATGTCACGGCAGACCCGTTACTTTGAACGTGCCGTCTGCATCCATAGCGAATATGGCTATGCAGTATTTTCCGGGAATTCCAAGGGCAGCGCTTACAACAAACGGCGTCAAGCTTAAATGGCTGAGAGAGCAGTACGGCGTGCTACCGGATGAATACACTCCTCAAGATTTCGTGACGTATACGAAGGCATTCCTTCTGTATATTATTGGAGCTATATTACTTCCGACGCATTCGAAAAACACGGTGCATCCGAAGTATATGGTGTTCTTGGAGGATCTTGAGGAGGTATACTCCTATTCGTGGGGTTCAGCTGTCCTTGCGCACCTATATCGAGCACTGCATAAGGCTACGAGAAACGGTGCCAAGTCCATTGCCGCCTGCCTGACTCTATTACAGGTATGAGCATTTATTTTCTTGGTAGGATCCTTAGTCAATATATTCGGGATTAATTACTAATTCCATATAATGTTTGCATTCACAGGTTTGGTCTTACGAGAGGCTACCCATGGGTCGTCCACAACCGTTGGTAGATTCCGATGAGACGTGGCCTAGGGTGTGGGCCTGGGGGCCTACGACCAACCGGAGGAGGAGACGGGTAGACCCTCACCACCATCTAAAGTTCTATCGGGGGGAACTAGAGATACTAGATGCATCCCAGGTGACGTGGCAGCCATATGGCAAGGTGATGCATCTGTTGGATGAGTGGTGTTGGCAACTTCCGGTGTCGTACGTGCTGGCAGGTTTGGTTCGGGTGCCGCTCATTCACTTCGAAGAATGTGAGTTTCAGATGCCCGATCGAGCTATGAAGCAAGCTGGCTGTCCACAAGGGATACCAAAACCCGCTGTAGACATGCGGCCATACAGGGGTGGTCGAGGGCCGAACTTCGAGGTGGCTGATGCCTTGATTTTGTTGGGTGACGAGGTGCACCAGTGGAATACCTGGCAGGAAACGTATGATAGCCTTGTATCGCTGAAGCACGACGGCATTAGTACTGAGGAATACTTACAGTGGTTTCTCAGGGTGACGCGCACGAGGGTGAATCGCCCTTCCCAGTGAAGAAGACATCGTACGCGCCACGTGAGGTCTATGACCAGTTCTGGGCATTGGCCATTGTAAGTCATGCTAGTGTTGTTTGATAATTTATTTGCGCACCTTATCGACCATTTGTCAAATATGATTAGCCATATTTTCTATGCATGTTTTTTAGGTTGACCAGGGCATTGAGGTGTTCAAGCAGCTGGAGTCGTTTGACTGGTTTGTCGCGCAGGCTCCTGACAATCTTAAGAGGTCCATTGAGAAGTACAAGACTGAAGTTCAAAACTTTAGTCTTGCGTACCGGGGTTACGAAGGGGAGCCGTCTAGTCGCCCTCGTCCTGAAGCGTACGACTATCAGCCCCAGAGTCAGGTGTGGGAGTCGTCCGGTCGCCCTCTTCCTGACGCGTACAACTATCAGCCCCAGAGTCAGGTGTGGGAGCCGTCTGGTCGCCCTCCTCCTGACGCGTACGACTATCAGCCCCAGAGTCAGGTATGGGAGCCATATAGTCGCTTGCCTCCGAACGCATACGACTCTCAGTGCCAGAGTCAGCTTCCCCAAGTAGGAATCCAGGCCTCGCGCCCAAGCTTTCAGTCGGACAAAGGACAAGCGACGAAGCCATTGAGGTCGGACAAGATGGCTTGGATCGACCGGCACTACTTCGGGAGGATGATAGCCTAAGGGAGGACGAGCCTGGACAGCTGCTGGCACAGATGTACAACGAGTACATCACTTTAGTGGTTAGTATTTATTTTTTGACCTTGGCTCATAGTATATTGTTCTTGTCTCATAGGCTTGATTCTCGTTTTTATTGTTGGATGCAGACTACTGTCCTCTCGATAGCATGCGGACGGCCACAGGGTGACCCTTGGACGGTCGTGATGATAAAGGACCGACCAAAGCAATATAACGGTCACGATTGCGGGATTTACGTCCTCAAGTACATGGACTAGATTGCTCGCTCGGAAGTGCTCAAACACTCCTCGTGGACTAGGAAGGATGCCTTGACGTTTAGGTATAGGATAGCCTGGGAGCTGAAAAAGAATGAAGCTAGACGCCTTCATTACCATTATCCTGACGTGCGTGGCTAGCTGCTGTGATGTTACAAAAAACTGTACCAAAAAGAAATGTACATAATTTTTCGCTATTTTGAATTTGGCGCTGAAATGTGTGCGAATATACCTTTCATATGACGGCATTCGAAAAAAAGTGACAAAAAAAATTACAACTTTTTTCGGAAGCTATCAAATGGGGCCTAAAGTGTGCCCGAATAGGCCCTTCCTAGGAAAACTCAAAAATTAATGTGTCTCGTTTTTCGCCGAAAGTCTTACAAATGGGCTAACTAGCGTGCCTGAAGTGCAATGAGCGGAAAAAAAGTGACAAAAAAAATTACAACTTTTTTCGGAAGCTATCAAATGGGGCCTAAAGTGTGCCCGAATAGGCCCTTCCTAGGAAAACTCAAAAATTAATGTGTCTCGTTTTTCGCCGAAAGTCTTACAAATGGGCTAACTAGCGTGCCTGAAGTGCAATGAGCGGAAAAAAAGTGACAAAAAAAATTACAACTTTTTTCGGAAGCTATCAAATGGGGCCTAAAGTGTGCCCGAATAGGCCCTTCCTAGGAAAACTCAAAAATTAATGTGTCTCGTTTTTCGCCGAAAGTCTTACAAATGGGCTAACTAGCGTGCCTGAAGTGCAATGAGCGGAAAAAAAGTGACAAAAAAAATTACAACTTTTTTCGGAAGCTATCAAATGGGGCCTAAAGTGTGCCCGAAAACGGAGTTACCAAAACTATCAATAATCCACAAACCAAATCACAAATTAAAGATTGCACAAACCAAATCACAAATTTAAACATTATATAAGTTCAATTTATACAACTGAAACATTAACCCTAACACTCTTCCTCATCATCGTCCTCCTCGACCATACTGCCAGGTTCGATACCTAACACTTTATAATGGTTTCTCTTGTCATGATCAGTCATCTTGTTACACAACGCACACTTTCGTAATTTTTTTTGACCCGTTGCTTCTTCAATCGGATTCTTCATGCGTATTGCTCGTTTTCGCCCTTTTGTTTGAGAAATAATTGGATCAAAAATATCGTCCTCCTCACCTTGTAGGTCAGTGCCGTCAATGACTGGCTGTTTGGCTCGATTGAATCTACCGCCTGGAGTTGCGTGGTAGTCGGAGTGTCCACAGTTTCTGGTAATGCCATCCTAAACTGTGCATGCTTAGCCTTATCCCGTGCGGCTGCTTCAACTTGATACCTGTACCCATCAAATGTCGACGCTGCATCCATTGATAAACCGTGCATGATGTTACAAAGGTGATTATATCGCAGCGTCTCAGATTGCTCGAAATCAACTGAAACATTGGGCACGTAAGGAATGTGACCGTGGACTCTGTTGGCTTCCTTCGTCCACCGTTCCAAGATATACGGTGGAGGGATTTCACTAGCATTCTTGGCGCTCAAAACCCTCAACGCGTGTCGACAAAGTATACCTTTATGCTCAAACAGTTGACAGTTGCAATTAACCAACCCGGTGTCCTTACAAACTGCTACGGTAAAATGTCGTCTGGTCCTCGGAGCCGACGAAGAGCACGGATTGGCGAAGTTCGTCACATTTGTCAAAGCATAAACCTTGATATCTCTGGTGGAATACTCGTGCAACTTTGTCATGCCATATTGATTCGACTTTAGTAGTTCCTCTTGAAACTGTCGAAACATTTCCTTGGTATAGACTTGAGCCGCATGAGCCTCTAAAGGTGAATAAAGTAGTATAGCTCTTTCTTTGCAAACTGTAGCCGCGTCGGCTTCTCTCTCACGGTACAATTGCCTGTCAACGGCTTTCTGCATCTCTAGTACGAACTCCGCTATACTTGAAGACTGGCCTACGTACCCATCAAAGAATGAATTCATAGCTTCGCTTCTCGAGGTCGTAGTCATTCCGGCTGCAAAAAAATTCTTGGTGTAGGCACCGACCCACTGTGTCTTGATCTCATACAACGATTGTAACCATTCGTGATTGTGCAAATAGTAAGTATCCATTAACGTGGCCCACCTCTCCTCGAACACGTCTACCGTCAACGATTTCTTCACACATGTATTAAAGTCAGTCTTGAATGACGGATGGTTTGCATATACATGGTGAAGCCGTTCGGGATATTTGTTGCTTATGTGCCATGTGCACAGGCCATGGTGAGTATCTGGAAGGACCTTAGCGATTGCATTTTTCATTGCCAGATCTTGGTCGGTGATGATGGTCTTTGGAGGAATATGATACATTGCTTGAAGCCACGTTTCAAATAACCACGTAAATGACTCCTCCGTCTCATCCCTAAGCAGGGCAAAGCCAAACGAGATTGACTGATAGTGGTGGTTCACCCCGGTGAACGGAGCAAAAGGCATAGAGTACTTATTGGTGCGGTATGTGGTGTCAAACGTCACAACATCCCCAAAATTTTGGTAAGCAGCTCTAGAACGGGGGTCCGCCCAAAATATAGTACTAATGCGGTTCTCATCATCCAGTTGGAGACTGTAAAAAAATCCAGAATTCTCACTCTGAAGGGACCTGAAGAGATCAAGTGTAGTTTGAGAATCACTCTTACCGAAAGACTCTCTCCTCTGAGCACGAAGTTCATTTCGAAGGTCTACTTCGTTGAAACTCAACTTGTCAATCCCCCCAACCTGGCTTGAGAAAACCCCCATCATCTTAGAAGGTGGAATTTTAGCCTCGGCCATTGTAAAAATTAGTTGTCTGTGTGCCGCGCTTATTTCTCGGTGTTGATGAATTTGACCAATCTTACTGGGGGTCATCAACTGATGATTATGGCTCAACTCCACTCCTGTGACAACCCAATGGTTTTCATTTTTTCGGTGTACTGCATACACATGGGCCTTGCAGCCGGTACCCGGAAATGTGTCCCGTTTTCTTTGTCTTGTTGTCCCTTCGTCACTGATCCGAACGACCGGAGTTACATGCGGTGCTCCTCTATGACACTCAAATAGTCTTGCACAAATTTGATCTGTATTCGCCCGTTTTCTAGTCGTCTTAGTTCTAATACCGAAACCTATCGTTTTCGAATATGCTCTATAGTATGCTTCAACTTCGTCCAGTGCTTGAAAAACTTGACCAACGTAAGGTGGATCAGAACCTTCACAAAAATTATTTCCTCCAGTTGCATCCATATTTATACTGTAATCTAAAAAATAAAAATTATATCATTCTCAACAAGTCATAGATTTAAATAAAAGAAGAATAAAATTTATTTAAACCACCGTCTTTCGGGAAATTTGGTATAATGTAAAATTAGCAAAATAGCCCCCGATGAGCGGCAAATTACCGAAATGCCCCCGGGGGTTCATTATCACCCTAACGCCCCAAATCAGCTTCAAAACAACCTTTCAGGTGCTTTGCTTACATTTCTGGACTAAGAAATCCTTTGAAAAACTTAACGCTGCAAAATTACGAAAATACCCCTATCGGGGATGCGAATTACCAAAATGCCCCCTCACAAAAAAATCTGAAAAGTGCTTTGAAACGGGATTTTAAGCTTCCTGAATTCACTCTTTAAAATAACTTTTCAGGTGTCTCACACCCTTTCCTGAACTAAAAGTTATTTTAAGCACAAATTTGTGTAATGTAAAATTAGCAAAATAGCCCCCGGGGTTCATTGTCACCCTAACGCCCATCAAACCAGTTTCAAAACAACCTTTCAGGTGTTTTACTTACATTTCTGGACCGAAAAACTTTTTTTCGGGAAAATTACCAAAACACCCCTCGCGGGGTGGCAAATTACCAAAATGCCCCCTGGCTTCAGAAAATATCAAAAGTGCTTTAAAATGCTATTTTAAGCTTCCTGAGTTCATTCTTGATCTAAAAAGTATTTTACGGATTTTTTGCCTAAAAATCCCGAACCGGTGTCCGGATCGAGCGCTTAAAAGCCCGTTCGGCCAAAAAATTAGCTAACAGCTTCGGAATGGCCCGAATTCCTGGGGAATGGAACTTCCCAACACCCTAGGGTTCTCATAAAAGTTTCGCGCGAAATCGCGCTGTCTTGATATTTTAAATTACACTGCAAAGTTACAAGGTTGCGCGTATCAGTTAACCCCTTTCTAGTCTTTGAAAAAATCTGAAATTTTTACCTGATACAGATCTTTTGAAAATAACTAGGGTCTTTGTTTTGTACTTTGGCAAAATCTAGCTCTAGCTATTTTTTATAAATTCGTGAAAAAAACTGTCTAATTAAGTTTTCACCTTTAGCGACAATTACGCCCCGCAATCAGCTGCAAAATAACATTTCAGGCGTTTTACTTACATTTCTGGACTTAAAAGTCCGTTGGAAAACTTTTTGGGAAAATTACCAAAATACCCCTCTCGGGGTGGCAAATTACCAAAATACCCCCTGGCTTCAGAAAATATCAAAAGTGCTTTAAAATGCTATTTTAAGCTTCCTGAGTTCATTCTTGATCTAAAAAGTATTTTACGGATTTTTCGCCTAAAAATCCCGAACCGGTGTCCGGATCGAGCGCTTAAAAGCCCGTTCGGCCAAAAAATTAGCTAACGGCTTCGGAATGGCCCGAATTCCTGGGGAATGGAACTTCCCAACACCCTAGGGTTTTCATAAAAGTTTCGCGCGAAATCGCGCTTGCTTGATATTTTAAATTACACTGCAAAGTTACAAGGTTGCGTGTATCAGTTAACCCCTTTCCAGTCTTTGGAAAAATCTGAAATTTTTACCTGATACAGATCTTTTGAAAATAACTAGGGTCTCTGTTTCGTATTTTGGCAAAATCTAGCTCTAGCTATTTTTTATAAATTCGTAAAAAATTATATTTCTGACGCCCTAAAAAATCGCTATTTTGGAATTTTTCGAATGTAATACCCCGATTTGTCAAAACGTAATTTTGACGCCCTAAACACGAATTTTAGACTATTGTAAGAACAATTTAAGCGTAACACAATTTAAATAATCAATTGGTATGAACAAATTGAAAAATACTTACTTGTTTTAACTTGATATATTTCAAGAAAAATCCACCGATCTTCTAGCGGTTATCCACCGATCTTCTAGCGTAAATTTTTTTTGTTTGTATGTAGGTGAGATAGGGAGAATGAGGAGGGTGGAAAAAATGATTCGGGGAGGAGGGATTTTATAGAGAGAAAAGTGAGAGAGGAAGGGAAGAACCGTGAGTGAACAGCAGGGAGGGGGAGGGGGGAATGACACGTGGGGGTGGGGGGAAGGGTGGTAATGACACGTGGGGGAAGAGGGGGTTCACGGGTGGGGGAAGGGGGTTCACGGGTGGGGGAAAAGGACATAGGGTGGGGGCCACGGGGTGGTGGGCAAGGGGGGTGGGGGGCAAGGGGGGTGACGCGTGGGGGGGGCAAGGGGAGTGGGGTCACGGAAGGCAATAATGCCAACCGCAGGGGGAGGGGACGCCACGTGGCAGGGGAGGGGACGCCACGTGGCAGAGGGAGGGGACCAACCGCGGGTGCCACCGGCGGTTGGGCCACGTGGCAGGGGGAGGGGACGCCACGTGAGGGGAGGGGACCAACCGCGGGTGCCACCTGCGGTTGGGCCACGTGGCAGGGGGAGGGGACGCCACGTGGCAGAGGGAGGGGACCAACCGCGGGTGGTACCGGCGGTTGGGCCACGTGGCAGGGGGAGGGGACGCCACGTGGCAGGGGGACTAACCGCGCGGTGCCACCCGCGGTTGGGCCACGTGGCAGGGGGAGGGGACGCCACGTGGCAGAGGGAGGGGACCAACCGCGGGTGGCACCCGCGGTTGGGCCACGTGGCAGGGGGAGGGGACGCCACGTGGCAGGGGCCATGGGATTGGGCCACGTGGCAGGGGTTGGGGGCGGCACGTGGCGGGGAAATTAATGCCAACCGCTGGTTGTGCATGCGGTTGGTGTCCTTTTTCTCCTCTCAGCCATTTTCTCACCATTTTTCTCACCATTTCTCGTGCTTTTTTTGCCATTAATGCGGTGGCCGTACACCTTTTGCGCCACGTGGCCCAACCGCTGCTCTTACCTGCGGTTGGAGAATTGTTATTCTCCACCGGTGGATGTGATCGGCCCCCATATATATATATATATATATATAGCCCCCTAACTAAGGAGGATATGATGCAATGATGACTTCTTAGTCATTGTGTGTAGGGCATACTTACAAAACTTTAAGTACATAGCCTTTCGGTTCAAGTGGACGAACGGGTAAAGCTAGAGGATCATAGCTTGTTCGCATGGCTGAACGAGAAGATAAAGCTATGGGACCATGATCTGTTAAAATAGTGTACGGTCAAAACGTCACCAGATGAGCAATAAAAATGATGTCATATGCTATCGATATGTTGGCGGGGGATGTGCAATAAATTCTGGCAAGTAAGGCCATTAATTTTCCGGTTGCAAAGGGACGAGCTATCCGGGCTACTGAATGTACTAGTGATGCTATCAGTTTACGCATGCAATTCTCTTAGAGCTACCAGATTACTGGTAACGTGTGCCTCTTTACTGCGAAAGTCAGCTTGTTATGTCAAACCAGCATGATACTATAGCTAAAGCTTTATGCGTAACTAAAGCCATAAAGGGCTGTGAACTTGGTTTTCACTTATGAAGTGGTTTGCGGTACAAACCCTCATAACATGAATAAATATGTCACGCGAAAGAGAGCGCATGAGCTGATAAAGGCAACTACATTTTAGCACTAAACTGGTAGTAATCATACACTGTGACACCATTATTATTATGTTGGTTAGACAATTAAGATGTGTCGTATTGCACGACACAAGTGAGGCATAATAGAAAATTATGAGCACTCAGATGGCCTGAAGGCGCTTCACCAAATGATGCAATTGGGAGACGCTAAAACTAAAAAACTGAATTGGTCTAGGTTAAAGTTTTTAAGCAAGATGTTAATCGTGTTGATGCTTAAAATCATAATTGTTGCTTGTTATGTCGCTTGCAAACAACCCTATGTGTACAGGTTTTGGCGACAAATATGCTATTCATGCGTAAGCTTCAGAGAACCAAATATGCATAGATGAATTGCAAAATACGATTTAAATAAATGCTGATTATGGGCAATAACCATAAATATGCATAATCATGGGGTGAAAACTTAATTTCTTAGGAAAGAATGCACCTGATAAAATAGAATCCTTGTGAGTTTCTCTTTCACTGAAGGTCAACCATTGCACGGCCAAAGCAACGCCGCTACAGAAAGTACTATCTGCCAGCGGTTAGGCGTAGAGGGAGGTTGATCCGGTCATTTCAAACACAAGGGCAGCCATAGCGACAAGCAACAAACCCGAGGAGGATGTCGAGAAAGGCCAAGGTCGTGATTGCGAGGGCACGGACGCGATGGCTGTTGAAGGCTTGCCGCTCGTTGGCGCTATCCGATGCAGATCTACAGTGGTGGAGCGTTCGGTGCGACCCTGTCGTATGGAAATGCGCAGCAATTTTACGTTATA